>PVJD01003901.1:0-150736 GCA_004026545.1 Mormoops blainvillei
ATTCCTTAAAGTAAATCCCTTTCACATATGCATTTATATAAACATAAATATAATATACATTACATACTATATAAATAATATATACATGTATATATCATAAATATATGTATATAATTTATATATATGCAATCTCCTATGGGTTCTCTTTCTCCGAAGAACACTAATACAGCTATGTATATGTGGCATCTGTTTCAGAGAAGCTAGTTGCGTCCAGGAGGAAGTAGAGTAGGCTTCATGCAGAGATAAATAGAATTCAGCTAGTAGGCGTCCAATGGAAGTGGTTCATCAAGAAGGGCAACCAGCTTATACCAAGATCTGGAAATTAGGCCCATGCCCTTGAGGGGATCAATGGAGAGTCCTAGCCTGATAGTTGAGAGGCTGTGTGTTGGAGAGCAGTGGGTTCTAAGGGTAGACAGATTGGCGGGACCCAACAAGTGATGTGTAGAAAAGAGCCTCTTCCTGTTTCTTCCATGCAGGGGTCTTAGATGAAATTACTGCATTTTATAGAAAATAGAGTCAACTGTCTGCAGCTATCCCCAGCCAGTCTTCCTACCCACCTCTAGAAGCACTTCCTCTTCCCAAAAGGGAAGACCTCCAAAGAAATTTTAAGGGTCTAATCAAGGAAATCTGGAGAATACATAAATGCAAAGGTAAATTCACACCTTGACCCTGAGGGTGATTCTTGAGTCAGGAGATGGGTGAAGAGATGGTAGGAGGGTTTCTTTCTGAGAGAGTAGAAAAAGTCTGAGAGTCCAGGAGAACCAGAAATTCAGGACCCAGGGGAGTGAGCATTCCTGTTTGTGCCCGTGGGTTTTTTCAAGTGATGTTTAAACAAACAAACAAGACCCATGTCCGGGGTCAGAAATGATGCTTATGTAATTGACTCTGTCCCTCTGGAGAGGTTACCACCAGACTAGAAGGCTGAGATGACACTGAACATTAAAAACAGGTTTCTTATGAAAATACTGCTGGGGGTGTGACAAAAAAGAAAAATCATAACTATTCATGATCCTAATACTTGAAAATGACGTGACGTAACCAGTGAAGCTCTCCCTTCTGAGTCTCCAGCCCTATTACTTGTAGAGAACATGAATCTTAGTTTTACAAACTCAGATGTACAACAAGTAATACTTTATTTATTTTATGTAAATTAAATCCAATTCTGAGCCTACAGCCACTCTCCTCATCCCATAAGGTTATTAGGATTTCAATCTCAGCCACTATGGTCACCCTGAGGGTGGGCAGGGATGCCAGGGGAGCCGTTGGGTTTAGTCTATTATAGAAATGCTGAGGCGTCGATGGTCTCGGACTATGAGACCTCTTCTGACTCCTCTGCTGCCTCTTTTAAAGCCAGGAAAATATCTGGTGAGGTTTTAGATTTCCCGGGCCCCTAGGCCAGTCCAGTGGAGGCCTTTTTCCCTCTGGGAGCGTTCCAGGGCTCACCAATTTCTATCCATTTCCATTTCAAAGGCCATCCCCTCACTCTCTCCTGCTCCCAGGGCATGAGGTATAATATCCTCAATGGCTTTATTTTTTATAAAATTTTGTTCCAGCATTAGAAGTGTCTTGCAGACCACTCTGGTTTCTGGCCCTGTGACAAAAATCTCTCTTGTGGCAAAGGACCACAGAGAGGACCAACCATCTGCTTACGATGGAGGAAATTAAGAAACACAGGGAGGACAAAGATAAGTTACTATTTCAAAAATTCATCTACCACACACTGTTGACAGTTTGGTGGGTATCTTTCCAGGATTTTCTTGTCCTTACGAAGCAGAATATCTATCTACATATAAACTTTTCTGTCTTTCTTTTTTTTTTTAAATAAAAAGGGGATTGGAGATAAGCAGTTGAAACTTGCTTTTTTCACTGAGTACATATAGCCTGGGTATCTTTCTAGATTAACCCTATTTTACTTAATGACGTTGGGTGTTGCTCCACTGACATACTCAGGCTGTTTCTATGGTTTTGTGCTCACAGACAATGCTATATGGTGCACATGTGTGCATGTCTTTGTGCTATTCTTGTCTATCATTGCTTTTAAGAAGTGAGCTGACTGTGTTGATTAAGCGGTTAATGAATGAAGCATTCAGGTTTATTTGCAAACTACAGCATAGCTCTCTGCTTCCTGAACTGTGGGCTGTGGCCAGCTGTAGTGAGTTGGTTATCATGAGTTGGTTATCATGAGATGGAGCCCAAAATTGAGTTCCCCAAGATCTTAACCTTGATGAGTTTGATACAGGTGGCGCAGTGGGTCCAGAAATGATTCAAAACAGCTCCTTAGTGTCCCTCAGGGAACAGGACTCTCACCATTAGTGTTCTGGCAACAGCAGCCCTGGGCTGTACAACTAAGCTACTAAGTGACACGGGCAAGTCACTTCCCACTCGAGGTCTCAGGTGTAAAGTGGGGATGGAACAAACATATGGTCTCTTATGGATTTCCTGCAATGATATCACACATGTTCTTTGTTCTCTGAGTCCGCACAGATGTTGTTTTAGGGCCTTCACCAGCACCCGTCTGTGGACATATGACAGACTTCAGGGCTGTGTCCCCCCTGCTCTGCCTCTTCAGGCTCCTATTTTATATCTTAGTGATAATTATTTGAATTAGCTTATGTTTCGCCAGAAGCGGGCCCTGGGGCAAAGGTTCAAGTTTAAGGAGTTAACATTTGGGGAAGTGAAAGAAACGCCAATAAGGGAGTAGGGAAGTGATGCTGTGAAGGTAAGTGGTTGATCTGTAGCCAATACAGGATGTGTTATCAAGTCAGCTGTCACCATGGGTGCCTGGAGCTTAATCCTGAAAGGAAATGCTAAAATAAGGTATAAAACACTTGCCTCAGAGTTCTCTTACCTGAAGAGCAAGGGAGCTGGGGATTATACAGCAATTCCCATCAGCACCCCTTCACGTGCTAATTATCAGCATATCCTCCCTACCAGGAAAAGCCACTCTGCCTCCCTGGGCTTTGAGAAAAGCCGGCAAGTCAAGAGTGCAAGAAGAGTTCTCTGGAACACCATTGTGGGACACAGACACGGCACCGACTACTCTCAAATTTCCTCTTCATGTTCCATATTGTTTTACTCCTCTATGCCTTCCTTTTTCTGGTTAACTTACAGTCCTCAGGCTTCCTAGGTTTGAGTCCTGCCTCTGCCGCTTATGATCTGTGTGCCCTCAGGCAACTTACTTAGGCTCTGGGTGCTTTAGTTTCCAGATTTGTTGCAATAGCATAGCGATAATCCGTATCTCATAAAACAGTTTTTAGGATTAAATGGTAATGGACGGAAAACACCTAGCGAAACCAAATGAGTCAGAGAAGAGTCTGTGCTCACCTGCGTGCACTGTGAATCAATGAGAACTGACACCTGGCTCTGCAGTGGAGAAAGACTGGCTGTTTTATTATGAATGGCGCTGCCCAGGAGAGTGGGGAAGCTAATGCTCAAAAGTCCAACCTCCTCGATGGCTTACGGACTAGTGGTTTCATAGAGCAAAAATCGCGAGTGATCCTGAGTAAGGGATTTGGGGTCCTGGACCTCTCTGATTGGTCCTTGATTAGGTAAGCAGTTAATTTTCATCTTCCAGTCATGTGCTTCCCACCCGGTGTCACCTTGTCTGGTGTCGGGGAGATGGGGTGGTCGTTCACTTTGTGTGCTGAGAAACATCTTAACAATGCGTGTCAGTAGGTTGCCTCAGTGTGCAGGGATGGAAGCTATACATCTCTGACCCTTGCTCAATGTGTGCTATTATTATTTCTGCTGGCTTGGTTATTTGTCTCCCCACTGTCCCTCCCTGCCACCCCAGTCTAAATAGGCCCCAGGCTAAGTAATTTCTATGGTGGTTAACAGTGTATTATATGATTCCTTCTTGCGGCTGTTACTCCAAAATAACTCACAAACGTATTTTGTATTAAATAGATTTTCTGAGGGTATTAATTCTCTGGCTTCAGTAGAGAAGTTCCTACCACATAATACTTCTTCAATGAATGTCAGTTATTATTTTTATTATCCTTCGGTTGCCAGGTTAAGTAAGGGTTCCTTAAAGAAACCATCTCTGAGACCCTAGGCTGGGTTAAGGGCTCAGGCCCCTTCTTAACATATTTTGGTGGCATGTTCCACATACGAGTTTGTCTTCTCCTGTGGACGAGGAGTTCCAGGAGGGCACCACAATAACTTATTCAGGTCTGACCCCTTGCAGGGCTGGGCCTACCTTTCTGTAAACAGGTAATAAACAGAGAGCCTGACTTATTCACACAGAAACCCTTTATTTTAAGACTCGCTCTGGGTAAAATGTAAATTACACCAAACGGTAGTATTATGCTCCCTTTGTTCTAACACACACTCCCACCCCTGCTTCCTCAATCACGCACGCATACACACAGTCCCATGCAAAACACTTATTAATGTTTCTGAAATTTACATTGAGTTAAGTCTTAGCACTGAAATGCTCTATTACCCCATTTGTATTTCTTTCACAGGGTAAGCTATTATTAAATGTATGGTGGGCTCTACTATCAAATTCGACAGCACAGTGGTACTTAGGTACTTGTCATTAATTTGTTCCGGAACTCATAATGAGTGCTGAAACTGACGAGCACCAAATGATGAAGGACCTTCTCCTGTGGGGTGGCTTTATATGTGCTAGACCACCAAGTGAAAGATAACTTGGATTGAGTTCTCAGTTCTTGTTAAGAAGAAGGCAGTTTCCGGGAGTGCCTCACCCACGCTGCGGATTTTATGCCCCCGCTTCCCCAAACACAGTCAGTCCCGGGAGCTGATTCTGCCCAGTCTCCCTGAGTCCCAGCCCCCTCCCAGTCAAGGATGGGAGGGGCAGCCTTGCGGGTCCTGCGTGGAAAGGGACAGAGGAGCTCTGTGGGAACCACGCTGAACAGCGGTTTGAGTGTCAAGACGGAGAAGCCAAATCATACGTCAGGATGAAGGAGCAACAGTTGGAAGACAAGGGACGGAGCTCAGGAATGGGGTAGGGGCAGCAAGGACGTGGAGAGCAGGAACCCAGGGGGGAGCTGCAGACGCGGCCAGGAAGTCGTCATGCTTTAGATGACAGCTGGATGGGGTGTGAGTGATTTGGCCTGGGACGGATACCCCAACACCAAGATCTGGGGCAGCGGGACCACTGACCGGAGAGGACCTGGCCTTAGGGATCAGATTGTAAAACTATTTGGGGTGATGAAGGGGAGGCAGCGACAGTGAACCAAGGGCCCTGGGAGGGTTTAGTCAGCTGTTAAGAAAAATAACTCTGGGTTGAAATTAGAATATCGGCTTACCAATATCACTAAACCAGAAAAAGAACTTTGTAGGAAAAAAACCAAACGTCCAAAGCAATCCCGAATTGGAATCTGGCTTTCTGACTTACTAGCTAGAATTCAGGCAAGTGATTGGGACAGGTAAGCGCTGGGCACTTAAGTTTTCATGGAAAAATGCAGATGACACCCCTGGGTGGCTGTGAGGAATCAGTGCGATACTAAGACAAGAACAGTGATGATTTACCGAATATTTAATATGTGCCAAGCCCAGGGCCAGGGACTTTCATATACTTTGTCTTATTTCCTATAATAATCCTACAAGGTAAGTGCACTATGCATTATGTTTCTTATTTTATAAATGTAAATTGAGTCCCAGTCTGATTAAGTGACTTGTGACATGTCCCCTCGCTAGAGAATATATAACCATCATGCACAGACTGTAGTGGTTATTTAACACATGTGAGCTCTCACCTTTCACTCTGCTTGCAGTACTAGCCGTAGATGATTTTAAAACCCTCTGATTGCTGAAGATAAAGTCTTGGAAGAGTATTCCCCCTCTGCTGGGCTAGGATTTAACTGTCATCATGTTCTTTGTGAATTTGATATCTTCTTAATCCACGGAGGCCATGACCTTTCGGTAATGTGTTGACTTCCTCTGCCACCTGTGTCTCTCAAGGGACCTCCATCTGCATTCATTTGTGGCTGTCTCTCTCAGTGACATTTCCTCCTCTACCTGATTCCCAAGATGATTTGTTTCTCATTTGAGCGTGAGCAGCCTAAGAGATAATGTCAAAATCAATCAGTCCCCGACAAGCTTTGTAAATACAATCCCTCGATCCTTTGCATAAGGGATAATCTCTACTGCCGATTGCCTCAGGAGTAGCAAGATCACCCAGGACAGATCCAGAACGTTAGAACCCTTCCTAAACCTGGGATCGCCCGCAGTGGGGGACTTCAGCCACACACCTGAGCCCTAGCATAAGAAAATGGGAGCTGAGTAGGTGTCATCCTCTGGGGGTCCTGGGAGCTACAGATGCGAGTGACATGGAAGCCCTTGATTTATGCGGATAACCAGCAGCACCTTTAGAGAGCCGCGGGAACAAGCTCCGAGTCTTATATTCTTTTCTCCTTCTGTACAGCCTTCTGTTGGAACCAATGATGCCTTGGGTGGTTTGAACTGGTTTCCAAGGAGAGATTAAGCCTGAGATCTCATGGTTACCTCTTTGCTCAAGCCAGCAGCCATGGGCTGAATGCAGCCTGTTGTGGATTTGTTTTTTAAGGTGTTTGTAAAATTAAAAAAATTGAATTAGTTGCAACATTTAAAATGACAGCCTGCATATGAAACTGCACATTTCTGTTTTCTCTTGAAATATCACACTGGATAACCTAAGGCTGGCATTTCCACCTCAAGAGTAAACTGGATCTAAGGTAGTATCTTTAGATGAGGTAGGAACACACCTATATGTCCTGGTCCCCTGTGGCCCCACACTCACTAAGGTTATCTGTCTGGTCCCCTGAGCATTTGAGCTTTAAAAGAGAGAGTAGGAAAAAAATAACAATGGGGTTAAAATAGAGTCCTAGTTTATAACAAAAAAAGTAAAATGTTCTTTATAACTATTGCCTTTATATATGGTTATCCCCATTTTGCAGAAAGAAAAACTGGAGACCTGAGAAGTCAATTAACACGTTCAACGTCACATGGTTGGTAAGTGTTGGAATCATAGTTTGAGGCTGGCGTTCTCTGGTTCCCAACTGTGTGACCACAAAATCTCTCTCTGCCTTTCCAACACAGTGGCCTCACCAGGGATCTGCCTCCGCACTATGAATAGAATGTCCACACATTCCTGAATCCCCAGGGAGCCCGAGTTAATATTATACTAATCACTATACTGGATACCGGGAAACTCCAAGTGGAGTCTTGCTTTTTTATTACACCGGATGGCATCGGCTCTGCTCTGGGAATCCTGAATGAGCGTGTAGGCAGTGATATTCAAAAAGCAGAGGAGAAAGGGCTTTGTTTATCCCTGAGGTTACCATTTGCTTTGAGGTTCAAAGGTGAAGGTTAAGAGATTAAATGGCTATCAGTCCTGTACTCAGCAGCCATCTGCACTATACATCACTGCTCTGACTTTTCAGCCCCATTAAATTCTTTAAGTCACCTGGTTGCCTGAGTGTGTATTTATTTATGTCCCAGGAGTTGCTGCCATTTCTAAGCCACGCTTTATGGCTCCCACCTCCTCACCATGCCTAATTGCTCTTGCAGTATTTAGGGTTTTATTGGAAGAGCCTTTCCTCTCTTGACGATTTCCAAGAACACTCAGGGCTGTGACCTTCAGGTTTCTGCGTGGCACCTGCCTGCCTCTGGGAAAGCTTGCTAGACACCACAGACCTAGGCACCACTGCCAAGAGGCTGTCAAGGCCATACCAGATTCCATGAAGTGGTGGCTACAACGAATGCTTCTCTCTCATGTTTTATGTTTTGGTAGGGTTACCAAAGTGCTGGTAGCCACAATGTTTTAGAGTGTTAGCTTGGTTGGTTTTTATTGCAGTCGCCCTCTGCCTCCATGCGTACCTTTACTTTGCTTCATAGTGTCCAGAAAAGATGCCACGGGGAACTGATATAGGAGGTATAATACTGAACCAGGGTTTGACCCTCTCCTTCGATGACTAAGACTGTCTGCCTCATGCCTTCTTCTCTTGGACTGAGTTTTCTGTGCAAACTCTACTGTCTTGCCCACACTAGGCATGACTGGGTCTCAGTGATGGGGGTTGCCCAAAGGCCCTTTGGGACCCCTGAAATCTTAGGTGACACTCTTTTATATTATCTTCTGTCCTTAAAGCCAAATCATTTAAAATAGGCTCATTACACAGCCTCAAGCCAGACGCAGGTTGGCTTACGTGTGCCTCTGGGTGCTTGGGCAGGCAGCTTCAGTGTCCTCTTTCCTAAAGAAGGAGGCTTCCTGGCTCTAAGGAGATTTGGGGTTTGGGCTCCTGCATAGTGCGGGCTGAGTAACAGACTACAGGGGCACAGTCGTTCTGCAATAGGCGGGACTGCGGGAGCCAGCTTAAGCAGCGAGGGGGGTGTAGAAGTGGAATCCAAGGACAGGGTTGTAGCTCGGTGTTAGGAAGCGACAGTAACTCCCTTGGTACTGCCTTCCTCTGCAGACTGCTTTCATCCTCTCTCTCAGCAGACTATCTTTTTTTTTAATCCTTACCCAAAGATATGCTTATTGATTTTAGAGAGAGAGGAAGGGTGAGAAAGAGAAAGAGAAACATTAGTGTGAGATTTGTTTCTACATAAATTTATGTTTCTGCATAAATCAGTTTCTCCTCATAAGCACTCTGACTAGGAATTGAACACGTAACCTAGGTGTACTCTGACCGGGAATCGAACCCATAACCTTTCGGTTTATGAGATGACACGCCAACCAACTGAGCCACTCAGTCAGAGCCAGACCATCTATCGTTGCCTCCTAAGTTCACAGGGTGGCATATGACCATCCCATAGCTTGCAGGTTAACATGTAATAGTTCCAGAAATATGAAAAACTTGTCATGTTCTTCCCAATCCCAATTTCAAATTTCCACAGGGGAGGACCTCATGGTTTCACATGGACCAGTGTTTCCCTCTGATCCAATCAGCCCTGCCCTGTCCACCATGTCTGTGTATATGGATCAAAGGCAGTCCACAGAGAAGGTCAAAGTGATCACATTTTGTTCCATCTTCTCACATTCACTTGTACCTTTCTGGGAAGGCATTTAGGACATAAGGGAAGGTATTCAAGAGAAGCAGTGAGGTTTGGCAAACCGTCTTGGTAGCTAATAGTTACTGAACCTTTCCTATGTGCCAGATTCTGTGTGGAGTGTGTCACAAGGATCACCTCACCTAACACACACAATGAGATCTTAGCAATACTTATTATTAGCCTCATTTCACAATGAGGACACCAGGCTTAGGGACCTGGTTTAAAAAGTGACAAGAAAGCAGGATTTCGAGTCAGAAGAGCTGAATTTGAATTTTGTTTTAGCATTATACTAATTTCTTGACCTAAGGCAAGTCTTTTTTTATAGTTCTGAGTCATGGTTGCCCTCTCCGTAAGGTAAGGATAATGGAATACTGCATAAAGGAGTAGAGGAGGAGCAGGCGATGGTGGTGGTGCGTGTGCTCTAAGGATTAAATTAAGGAATGGATCTGAAATGTTCTGGAAACTTCATGGCATCATACACTTAAAAGGGATTATTTTTATTAATGCAGAACATGGCTAGAATGATCTTTTGGCTTATTGCCTGGTTCCCAGGATGTTCTAGGCAAGCCATTGTTTGCACAGTACTTTCACACTTTTGATATGTTTGCGTGTTTTACCTTTTAGGTGGCACCTTGAGTCAAGGGTGTGTCTTTCAAGTTTCTTTACATAACTTAGAAGTGATGGATGCCCAACAAATGCTGGATATACAGAGGGAAGCTCAGGTTTTCTATGCATCTGTTGTTTATGTTTCTGTTGCAGTGCTTTTAGTCTGGAGACCTCTCAGCAATGAGGGTGAAAGCCTTTGAAAATCTCAAAAGTCCTTGTATAAATGCAAAAGTATTATTAAATTTAAAGGAGATGCTATTACCACTATTCAAATTTATAAGTAGTACTGGAAATAATAGATCTATAAGAAAAGAAATGATTTTATTTATGTTTTCTTCTTTGCACTTGGCAAATACATTGTACGCAGGTCATATTTCTACATTTCTGCATCCCATGTGCCTGAAGGCACATATTGAGGTATCAAAAGAATAAAGAAAAGTATAACAATATGAAATCACAAAATGTTAGAGCTTTAAGATCATTGTGTTTGGCCCTATCACTTCACAGATGAGAAGACTTAGTCTAAGAGACATTAAATGACTTGTCTGAAGTCACATGATGAAATAATCGTCTTATGTCATGATCTTTCCTCAGAAGAACGTCTTAACTATCACCGGCATTTCCTTGGAGAGAGAACAAGTTTTAAAGTGAAATCTTTTCTTCCAAGGGCCAACGCCACGTATCTTAGGCTCACTGATGGAGAGGGTAGAAGTGAGGCTGTGGAAGGAAAGCAGGAAAGGCCCACAGGCTCCCCTTGTCTGTCCACTCGCTACAAATGCGCCATTCAAGCAGCTAATCCCATGTCAGCAAAAGCGCATCTAGCCAGGTGAATTTCTTCATATTAAATGTCAAGTCGCTTCATTCAAATAATGATTTCTTGAGCTTCTACTTCATGCCAACAGTGTGCTAGGCTCTGTAAGGAAATAAATTTTACTCACAGACAAAAACAGGTAACGTTTATAGAACAGGAAACATAGCACAGTGGCCAAAAGCATGCATGGACTGTGGAGCCAAACTAGCTACTCACTAGTTAAGTGACTTTGAGCAAGACCCTTAACGTCGTTGTGCCTCAGGTTCCTCGTGTGTAAAGTGGAGCTTAATATTAGTAATAGTTGCTGTGAGGCTCCTGAGTTTAACAAATAGCAGGTGCTTACCGTGTCTGACCTAAGGTAAGTGCTGTATTAGGGTTCTTTTACATATACTATCTCATTGAATCTCCTGGGAACCCTAGGAACTTGGCATCGTCCACTTTTTATACAGGAATGAACTGAAGCTGAGAGGTCAAGTTAGTCCTCCAAGGTCACCCGGGTACCAGTGGCAGAGCAAGGATTCAAATCCAGGTCTGTGTGACAGCCAGGCCTGGTCTCACACCCATTGTGCTGCCCTCAAAAGCAAATCTTGCTCTCAAGAAAGTGGTATATACTAGAAACGTTATTACGGGGCTGAAAACATTACGTGCCATTAGGAAGGCAGAGTTAAAGTAGGCTGGAGATTTCAGGATAGGGTCTGGCGGAGCTTGTTTCCGGCTCGGGAAACCAGGAGACACTGCAAGGGGGAAGTGGCATTTCGGTTGAGCCTTGAAGGATTTATTTGTGCAGAGGCAGGTGTGGGAAAGGTCAAACAAAGGGCCAGGGGGTGAGAAGGGCGAGGTAGAGATGGGAAAGAAGCGGTGGGTGTTCCAATAAAAGCGGAGCTGTGGGTAGGTGTGGGGCAGCGTGGAGGAACGAGACCTGAAACTCTAGGTGAAGCCAGGTTGCCAGGGACCTCAAGTCCAAGGCTAAAGAGTGTACATCTAAAACTGGGGGTGCCTCAAATGGCTCGAAAGCAACCAAATAGAGGAGGAACAAATATGAGCTAGAGGACCTAAGACCTTGAGACATGATGATTGCTTATCAGTAAGCACTGGCAAAAATAGGAGCTTTTTTATCTAGTTAGCTCTCTTCTGAAGAAGTCACACAGAAAAAAAAAAAAGCTTTTATTTTAACCACAAAGGGAGCTGATTTTACAAACAACATACTTGTTCATCTGAAGAACTTTCTTTCTGAAGTGTGATATAATTTTCATATTTGAATTAAAATGCAATTATATATAGATATTTTCCCCTGATTGGATAAAATATACCTAAATTTTAAATTTTACTTGTGCATTCCCTCCCTCCCTCTCTCCCTTCCTTCTGCTCACATTTGAGCTTGGATCACTCCTTTGTCCTCTCACCCTTTACTTATAAATTTCCCTTCATGTTTTGAATGTTGACTGAGGTCCAAATTTCATATTAATTGTGACACGAACTGTCAGCTGATAGGGCACCCATCCCTACAACATTCCTGGAATGGCAGAGCCAGTTCAAGGTGGAACTGGGACCTGAGCTTGTCCCCTGTCTCCCGTCCAGCGCGCATTCATTTTGAGCACTGTCTGTGCACGTATGTAAGCAGGACTCAGGGGGAGAATTTAATTTCTTAGGAGTGGCTTACAGAGTCTCAGTGGATTTCTCATGTATTGCTCCAAGACTTAGAATCCACGGATGGAACCTTAAAATCTTTGAATCCAGCCTCCTCCTCTGCAGGGAAGAAGACCAAGGCTGCCAGAGGCGAAGGGGCCTGCCCAGGTCCCGCGGGCCGGTGAGGGGCAGAGTGAGGTCAGGAATTCCAATCCACTAACCCCCAGGACCACATTTTTCTCTCTGTACAAGGTCATCCCAGTTTTTCAAAGCCTCCATTTCAAGAATCCATCTCTTTACAGCCACACAAACTGAAAGGAACCCTGCCTCGCCATGGCCGGAAGAGCTTCGCGTGGAATGTGGCTAAGCTGGGAGAGAGCCGTTCCCACGGTTTTCCCTGGGACGGCCAGTTCAGGTTGGTGCGTGCCGGGCGGCGAGGCGTGGAAAGCTGGCCAGTTCTGCTTTAGCAAGCTTTTCTATCTTTTCCACCCCAAATGTATCACAGTTGTTGATTCCTTTGTGAAACCAGAACCCAAGAGAGCGGAAGTGGAATTCGGAACTGGTAAAGAAATGCCCGACCCAGCCCAAACCAAAACTGCATGTTTGCATAGCACTTGTAACCGCCTGTTCTTCACACAGTGAAAACATGACAACGGCCCAATAGCCAGGCTGTGATATGGTTGCGGCATGTGCAAGTGCATCCGCACGGGTGTGAAAGCACTGTAGATGACAGATACAAAAGGAAACATAAAAAGAAAGTCATAACTCCCCCTTTTCATCCCTTTTTCTCTCCCCTGTCATTGATTAGACCCAGAGAAGACTATCAGCCCAAATCTTGAGCAACCATCCATAGTTTTCGACCTTGCCTGTCCAGTAAAATCATCTGGGAACTTTGAAAACAATATAGAGGCTTGAGCTCCACCCACAAAGATTCTGACTCATTTGCTCCAGGATGGTATCTGGATATAATACATAAAAATGAATTCCCCAGTTGGCTAACGTGCAACCAGCACAGAGAATCGCTCAACTGGACTATTCAATAACTTTCAGTAACTACTGGGATCCATCTCTTGGACTGTTAACTTTTTTGTAGCCACTTAGGGCAAAATACACTTAAAATATGACTTTATTCTGCATTGTTAAATTTAATAGACACTTATTGAGTGCTTTCTGGTATACGGCTAGTTGGACTGAGTTGGGTGAACAGATGAATGAAAATGTTCACTGTCCTAGAAGAACATAGGGTGAAACAAGGGACTTGGTCACCTATACAAACACCTACAGCTGAGAATGGAGCAATTACTTTTTCCTGGGAAAATCCTGAAGGCCTCATAGATTCGAACCTTGAAGATTCTATAACATGCAAAAACATTTTTAAAAAATCTTCTTAGATTCTTTTGTATGGAGAGACCTGCTTGATTGAAAAGTTGTTTTGATAAGCTCACCATATAGTGTGCAAAAGAGCTTTGGACCAATGTCTGGGTTTGGAAGTTGGAGGGGATTTTTTTGCATAATAGAGTAGGAGCAGAGGCGCAGCCTACATGCTTAGTAGGGGAGAGGTCAAAGGAACACTTGGTGTCTTTTTGACCGAGAACAGAGGCTCATAGGGCCATTTTTAATAAATTTTTTTAGACGAAATGTTAGGTATTATGACATGTAAATCCCATCTTCCATATATACTAAGAAAGTAGCAGTAAAATACACACTGCTCACCACTGATTTGGTAAGAGCGAATTCTGTATTAAAAAAATACAAAGTAGTGCCAAATCCCACTCTGGGATGGGAAGAGTAAAACCAGAGGATGAATATGGGCAAGAGCTTAGGATAGGGCTGACAGAGTTATCAAATAAATTATGAAATGCCGAGTTAAATTTGAATTTAAATAAACAGGAATAATTTCTAAAGTATGTTTTGTGCCGTTTTTTGAACATACTTGTATTAAACAATCATTTGTTGTTCATCAGATATTTAAATTTAACTGGGCTTCCCGTGTTTTATCTGGCACTCCTACTGTGGGTTAGGTTGGGTGGGCTTTTTACAATCAGAGAGAGAAAAACAGGAACAAAAACAAGGGCACAGAGGAGAGAGAGTCCAAGGTGAATTTGGGGAGTAGGGAAGGGGAGGGTGGGAATGCAGTTTAGGGACTGTTGGGAGCTGTCTGGGCAATGAAGTGGAAAAATGATCTAAAACCATATCCTAGAAAGCCACACAGGCCAGTCTCACTGATTTATGCTCTGTCAGCAATGGGGAGCCCTTCAACATGTTAAAGGGAGGGAAATCATATGCTCCGCGCATCCATCCACCCATCCCTCTATCCATCCACCATCTACATCAGTGCGGAACATTGGAAAGCACGTCCTCTGAATTTATGTTCCCATTCTGCTATGCACTCACTAAGTAATGTTTGCCAAATCACCTAGGCTCCCTAAGCCTCAGTTACCTGAGAAATGGGTATAATTGGGTCCTCGTCCTACACTTCTCATCAGGATTATCACAATGGCATACAATTGCTGCTCAGACAAGTCCGCCTTGAATGCCTCCGTGTGGTCTTGTTTGAAGGTTCTAATGCTGTGTGTAGAAATCCATACCCTCGTTACCCTGAAAAGGTCCTTTCATTCTCTCCATTTCATCCTTTGGCAAAAGCCCTGGACTTTATCCCTGTGTCCTCACCAGTGAGTAAAAACTGTATCCCTGTCTCCCACCAAGTCAGTCATTTTGTGTGTAGGTGGGTATTGCTCTCCGTATAATGTGCTACAAAGCATTTTCACGTTCATTATTCCATTGACCCTTCAGGGAGATCATTCTACTATTGTGACAGATTCTGTTATCATTCTGTTAGGAGGATAGAGTGGCGTGGGGGTAATAGATTGGATGGAGTGAGCCTACCAGGAGACTGCTGTGAGGGTTCGGGTGAAATGGAAGGAACACTTGAACCAGAGCAGTGGAAAGGTGAGCCGGAAATGGAAGGAACGAGTGAAATGACACAGAAATGAAAACAAAGGGAAGTTCTGACACCCAGATTTTTGTCTCCTTGACATTGCTTCCTTTTCCTCTAGGGACCTATCCTGGATAAGGGTGAAACCGGATGCCCCCTGGAAGTTTCAGATGACACCACCCCTGACTTTCCGTGGAATAAAGGAAGGCCCAAAATAGCCTCTGGTCCCACAAGCTAGTGATTACTGGGGCTCAGATTCCTGTTCGGAAAACACGAGGAAGAAGCCAGGCACTTGCCCACTTACCCTCTCACCAGCTGACCAGACATTAGCACTCTGGTGCCTGCTGACACAGAACATTTGCCAGCTTCGATTAGCCGTGTGGCCTGGCTAAGCCGGGCGTGCCCTGCACGGCTGCTAAAAGCCCCTGGGAAGGGGCTGTGAGCCTAGAGAAGTGTTTTCCTGCTCGGCATCAATCAGGACTGACTGGCTGGCAGTTTGAGATGGGGTGGGGGAGAGATAAGAGTGTTAGAAGGAACAGAAGACAAAGCCGACTGCGAAACTAATGGTGACTTATACAAACAGAGAGAGCATTCCAAATGATCAGTGTGGATGACTTGTTTTTCTTCTCTTTGTTTGAACTTTGTAGAGTCCTTTGGAGTCCAGCAGAATAAGCCGAGCATTAGTGAAATGATGTGTGGCAGCTTGTCCCTGGCTGAGAGCAGGTGGGCTGGAGGTGGGACAGGTGACAACCTGCCTGGTCTCCAGGCCCCTGGAACTCTGTTCTCTGTGCCACTGGGACACTTGACCCACATCTACAGGCTGAGTCTTCCCATAGATGGTAGCGTCTCTCTTGTTCCAGGGAATTTGTAGGAATTTGAGAATCCTGGTTCAGGACCCAGTGTTAGATTGAGCTTAGCAGTCGGCCCATTCTGACTCTGAATGTTGGTTTCGGTATCTAAAATTGTTTTTCTTTTTTTTTTTGTGGTTAGGCTCCCATTTGTATTTGATTTCCTTTAGGACCAGGGTCCTGGCTAGTTAATCCCCAGCATTAAAACCCCATGCCCTGGTCCCATCCACCAGGATAGGCCCCTGCTCCCTGTGAGCAGAATTCTCTGCAGTCTCTGACTCATGACCTGGAGGAAGGAGAGTCTAGGGCAGCAGTTCTGCCTTGGCTGGTCACCAGGATCACTGGGAAGTTTTAAAAAAAAAAACAGATGCCCTATGCTCAGAGATTCTAACTGAACTCATCTGGGGTAGGGCCTGGGAATAGGTGTGTTGTTTTTTTTTTAAGTTCCATAAGTATTTAAATGTATAGATCAGGATCAACAGCCACAGGTCTGGCGGTTAAGATTGGGAACCTTGGTGTTTGCAACAACATGGATGGATCTTGAGGACATGATGCTAAGTGAACTCAGTTAGAGAAAGACAAATACTGTGTGATATCACATGTGGTGAGCTCCTAGAAACAGACCAGCATGGCGGTTGCCAAGGGCTGGGGGGAGGAGGAATGGGAGACGCTGGGCAGAGTACAAACTTTCAGCTACAAGATGAATAAGTTCTGGGGATCTAATGCACATCATGGTGATTATAATTAATAATAGTGGATTTTATACTTGAAAATTGTTAAGAGAGTAGATCTTAAATGTTTGTACCACAAAAGGAAACAGTAATTATGTGACATGTCACAAGCCTCAGCTAACATTACATTGGTAATCGTTTTGCGATATATAGTGTATCAACTCAAAATATTGTACACCTTAAACTTATACAATGTTATAGGTCAATTATACCTCAATAAAGCTGGAGGAGGGTGAATGCCCCAAAATACAGAGTTATACTAAGAATGTCAAGAGATTATTAATGTAGGGACAGCAGTAAAATTACTAAGAATTTTAGGTAGCATTTGAGCAATTTAAGGAAATAAAACAATGCTGATTTGGAAAAAAAATAAAGAGAGATCAGGGACCTTGGATTATACAGATGTGGCTTCAAATCTGACCTTATCATTTATTAACTGTGTGACCTCAGGGCAAGTTATTTAGGTTTGTGCATTGTCAGTTTCCTTGTCTCTAAAATTATACCTATCTCGTGGTTGACATGGATTTTAGATAGCATGCAAAGCATCTAGCACGGCAGCTGTACAAAAGAGGGATGTAATTCTATTGTCATTGCCAAATTTTTTCTTGTGCTCAACCAGCTCCTGGAGTAATCACCCCTTACTGGGCTTCTCGAGTTGGATTATCTGCCTATTGCCCATGGATGCCTCTTTCTATGTCCATGTCTGTAGAATGTTCTTTGCCCCCTGATGCCAAAATTTGGCTCATATCCAGTCCATTGCATGTTGACTTTTTCTGCTTGATCTAGCCCACTATCTATGGGACCTGTTCTTGAGGAACATGGGAAACCAGGGTAGCAAACCGAGTTCATCCTTTGGGTCAGTTCTAATCAATTGGTAGTGACTACATAGAGTGCAACCTTGCGGGCTCTGAGGCTGACTCTACGCTCAGTGAGGGTTCATTAGCAATGTCCGCTCTCCATAGGAGGGCGAGGAGGGATGGCACCCCTCTGCTGAGGCTGGTGTCCAGGACCACTGCAGACCCAGGGACCTGGGTCACTGCTCTTTCTCTCTTCTACCAATTCCAAACACAAAACAACTTGGTAAATTTTGGACCCAGGGAGGATTGGGCATTCCTGAATTTAGCAAATGGTTTCAGAACACTCATACAAAGCCCTTCTGATCTGCAATGAGGCTGAAGCGGTGACAGCTGCCCCATTTCCAGGTATTGGAAACAGCTGGCACAAAGCTCTAGAAACCCTGCCCTGGGATTGTTCAGCCCAGGCACTGTTGTGTCAACTTTTGGAAGGGCCTCCATGCAACATGAGCCTCTTTGCCTGTTAACCCTTAAAAGAGCAAGCCAGTGCTCTCTTGAAAGTTAAAAGTGCTCCTCCTTTTTGACGGAAGCTTGAATCTTCTTAGACGTGTAGTGATTTTCAATTTCTTTTGTTGTTGTATTTTTCCAGTTTTACACTGTTTCAATTTTGCAGTGGTTCACAGAGTGGCTCCATGTCCAGGCTGCGTGGATTCCATCCCCCACTCTGCTACTCACTAATATTGGAACTTTGGCAACTTAATGGAACTGTGCCTTGGTTTCCTCCTCCGTAAAGTAGGGGTATAAATACTGCCACATGGACTATGGATTGTTGTGATGATTAAGTGAGTAAATCCACATAAGGTGCCTAGACAGTGCCTACTTGTAGTAAGCACTAGTCATTATTATTGTGTAAAGGGCTGGATGACATGCAACTAGACAAGGAGGTAGAACCTTCCTGATGTGCCATGGCTATTTTTAGAAATGTAACTGTGGCTCCTTGTTTCTCTTTCAGACCATGTGAGTTCATCCATTTCACCCTGGCTTCAGTCATTTCCATTCAGCTAGGAGGGACACTTAAGGATAATGGGCTTCATTTGGAATGTACAGTCTGGAAAAATGTCTTTTATTGTAGCGTATCTCCTTCTCCATTTGCCTAAGTGTGTGCAGTGGCCACATCTTAGCTGCCAAGAAGTATTACTAGTGGATCAAGAGTTGCCTCTTTGAATCTTCCAGGAAAGACAGCATGGGCCTGGATGGATGCTAATGACACACAGATGAAATGAGGTCCCCTCTGAGTCAGAGAATATTAGAGAAGAGTCTCTGCTATCTGTACTAGGTGGGTCCAGCTTATCTCTGTCAGCAGAGTATGAGTTTGCAAACACTTTTTGAGACTTGTCCATGGGTCCCACCGCTTCTCTAAGTGCTTTGTGTATATTAACTCATTTGATGCTCACAGGATCCTGTGAGGTAAGTGATATTTTCTTACCTGTCCTTTACAAGTGAGGAAATTGGGGCACAGAGAAGTTAAGGAACTTTCCCACAGTCACACAGCCTTAGTAGCAGAGCTGGGGCTCAGACTCCAGCACCAGTACTCCTAACGACCACACCGTTCTGTCCTCTGAGAGGTGAGACATTGGACCTCAGAAAAAACAGAATGCTGAGGTCACCAGGAAGAGAAGATGGGCATGAACTGATCACTGAAGTGGACTGAGATAGAAAGAAAATACAGGTTTCTCACACATTCAAGCCCAGAGGGCCAGGGGTAAGTCAAAGCCACGTGGCTGGACTGTGGAATTACAGACCCTGCTATGGTAGCGAGGCCTGTCTCCATTCAGCATGGCCTTCTCTAGAGGTCTGCTCTAAAGTCTGCTATTGGGTATGGTATTGCCATGATTGATCATGTGACACCCGTGTCTTCATCACTATTGCCTCAGAAAGAAGACACATGCAGAGTGCTGGGGACAGCACTGAAACAAGTTTGAGAGCTGCATGTCCTTGATGACGCTATGCACCCAAAGGAACAGAGATGCAAGCCCCTTTTGTTTCAGACAGTTTCTATAAACAGTAGCTCTATAGGATGCAAATCCCGCAGTTTTATCCGGGTCTTCCTGACTCTGTGACTCAGCAACACTGGATGTCCTTGTGCCAGGTCCATGTAATATGAAGTGACACAAAACACAGGCAAATATTGCCTGGCTTTGAAAGGAAGTTTAGAGCCAGGCAGAAAAAGTTTGCACCACGAATCTTTGGACACCTTCCCCAATGCATTTTCTGCCTGATTATCAAACAGTTGGTAACATTTTCAGTTACATATGAAGTGAAAACCTTCCTTGGGGCATGTCCCCCAGTTCCCCACCTCCCAGGCTGACCCGGGTGGCTCATGATTTCAGTCTTGTGACCAGCACCCGGTAGTAAGAGAATCATTGATGGAGGGAGGCAGGAGATGAAGTGAATTCTCAGAATGTTCCCCAGCCTTTAAGTACTTGAGAAACCTCTTTAATCTCTTTATTACCACAAACATTGACGCAGGAAGAATGGAATGATAGACTCTTGAAGCTGAAATTTACCTCCAACACCATCCAGTTCAGTCTCTTCCTATGAAAGACAGGGACTGAGGGCTGAGACCAGAAATGGCTTGACCAACCTAGTTAGTGGCTGAACGACCGGGAGTCCTGGCTCCTAAGGTAGGCTCGCCAGAATTCGGGTTGCCATATTGCTAACAAGATGGGTAACTTGGACACCTTCCAACCCAACCCATAAACAGAAAATCTTCAAATGCAGTTTGCAGGGTCTAAAATGTGCACACACAGACATACAC
The DNA here is from genome assembly GCA_004026545.1 of Mormoops blainvillei. Classification (NCBI taxonomy): domain Eukaryota; kingdom Metazoa; phylum Chordata; class Mammalia; order Chiroptera; family Mormoopidae; genus Mormoops; species Mormoops blainvillei. The sequence goes on from PVJD01003901.1 coordinate 20,167, forward strand.
ATACACAAGAAGATGGGATACGGGTAGGAAAAGGTTGGCCACAGAGGCTGGAGCAGCTCTTTGTATTTACAACGGGGTCATTCTGGAGGGGTGAACCTAGGAGTCCCCCACTGGACATTAATAGCAGATTAACTCAGGAAGCTTATTTAATTTTGACCAATGGAGCCGTTTCACAGAGAGAGGGCTGTGTTGGCAGGTGCAGAGCCCAGCTCCCCAGATGGAATAATCTTTTCCTTATTAATTTGCTGCATGTTGCTTCTCATTTCTCACAGTCGTTCCAAATGTGTTACAAATGACTACATGCTCTGGGTCCTGAATCCACTAATGCTGTAGTTTTGAAAGGAAAGGAAAAAAAATGTTGACTATAAACTGTGGTGAGCTCTCCTGGCACATGCATTTACATGCTTGTCTTTAAATCATCAGTGCCCTCTCCCAACACTGAGCACTGCTCCACCTGGGAACACCCATTGTTTACCATTGTGTTTTTTTAGCAAATGGAAATCTAGATGGTTTGAATGTTTCTAGGGCCATGGAGAGAGGCAGTGGCCTGCCTAGAATTGGAACTCACAATTCCAATTTCTTGGGATGCCCTATCTTGCTGTTATCTAGAGTACGTGGTAGGCTGATTGCTCCTGCTAGTCCAGTGATTCTCAAAGTCGAGTGGGCATCAGTGTCCAACTGGAGGGCTTGTTTAAAAACACAGGCTGCTGGGCCCCACCCCCAGAGCTTCTGATTCATTCAGCAAGTCTAGGGTGAGGCCTGAGAATGTGCATTTCTAACAACTACCTGGAGATACTGTGAGGGCCACTGCAGGAGTCCAATTTTCTTGCTTCCAAGTAAACACTGCTTGGTTATCTTTTGGAGGGATCTGTTGTTCAGATCATTTCTGTTTTGTCTTTTTCCTCACCACCACCCCCACCATATATATTAAATCTGTTTAGAAGCTATTGCTTTTTAATATTAGAGCTCAATGGAGAATGTATCTTGACTAGATAAATTTGAATGTGTACTGCAGTACTTGATAACAGATTTTTCCAAAATGTGAGCACTTTAAGCTAAACAAAAATATTTCCCTAGGGTTCAGCCATTCTACGCAGACCAGCTCCTGGTTTCTAAGGAACCATGTGAAGAGAATACAGTACTGAAGTGCAGTGAGCGGCAGAGCATCCTTAGGACTTTAAATGTAGCACACACACCTCCACCTCGGCCTCTCAACCAATATTATTTTTGTCATTTACAGGCTTAAGATATGCCCTATCCCTAACCAGTGTTTTGTGGGGGGTATTCTGAACAGGACTTATTTTTCCAAAGGAAAAGTACTTTTGCTTTTCCAGATATAAAAAATTAGCAACCAACAGTTAAATATGTAATGAATGCAAAGGCCTGTTTAGTGTGTGTGTGTGTGTGTGTATGTGTCGGAGGGGGGTGTTAATTAATTGGAAGACCAGCTTTTACAGTTCCATGCTTCTGATAGTGCCAAGCATATAGGATTGTTATTCAGACAAGCAAATGCCAGGCTGGGGAGCTCCTGATCTAGTGTTTTCTACCTAGTAAATAATTAGAGGGGTTGAAGTAAATGCCTATGGAAATCCTACAGTGTAACATAAATGGGATTTTTTTTAATGAGGAATATGTGTAAAATTATAATATTTTTCTGTTACTATTTTTAAATATTCCCCAGGAAATTTACTGCATCTATTCGCATATCAAGAAGCAAGGAGGCTGCATTTTTTTTTCCTACAAAGAATGCAGATGGTGGCTAGAATAGAGGAAGTAGATGGAGATACTCAGAAGACTTGGGATAGACATGCAAGTGGCTCATTTACTGGGTAGAATGTACCTGAACACTGGCTGGTTCAGAGCAGCTGCACCAACTCTGGTCACTGAGTTTGGCTTTTAGGTGGGGATTCACAGAACCAACCACCAGTTAGCTTAACGTAGACAACTCTCCCTCCCCCGAAACTAACCAACCGACCAACCAACCAGCCTTGAAAACAAGTAAAAACAACACGCAGCTTTAGAAGACATGGCTGAGATTCCATCACTAATTTTGTTCAATATTTGGAAGTTGGATCAAATCCACAGATGGCTATCTAAATAATGTAGATTATTTAGATACTTTGTCTACATTTTATGTAGATACAGTTTCTTATCCCACTTATTATCATTCTTTATAAACAATGGCTTGCCAGAACACAGCCATTTCCACTTTGACTGACTTATAGAACAGCCTTCATGTGAGAATGCGGAGAAGACGTGAATGTTTTACTTTAGGCGCACGGCCTAACACTGCCCTGGGGCTGACTGAACTGAGGCCAGGTCTGAGGTCTTTGGTTATAGTTCATAAGGTGTTCAACATTTCATCCAGAACCTATAACCACCTAAATGAATAAGGAATAACTTAACACTGATCCATTCTAAAATTTAGTTCTCATCCTCACTCAGAACTGTGATAGCATTCATAGGAGTAGTACAGCTAATAAAAAGAAAACTTCATAGACACTGTTAACAACCAGAGGCTTATCAGTCTGGTGAAAAACAATAGGTCAAAGCAATGGTCTTGGTTATTTCCAGGTAACTTAGTGTTTAAACAGATTTAATCGACTGTACCAATGAATAGAAGTTGACTACTCCCATTAACTTCGAGCTGGTTAATTTAGTAGATGCCTCCATTTTTTTGTTTCTTTGGCCTCATCTTCTAATGAAAACGTCACTGTTTACCAAATTCCTTTGACCTCAGGGGATTCAAATGCCATATTTTATTCTCATTTCTTTTTACTCAACCTTTCAACCACCTTTCAGTCTTCCTCGACTATGAAAATTGTTTAAGCCTGACGTTTACCAAAGTTCTAATTCCATGGCTGGGTTTATCCTTTGACTGGCAGTCAAGGATTTCATTTAGAGTTTAGAGTACCTGGCAAACTTACGGGATAGATTAGGACTGAGTAATTCATCTATTCGATCTGTTCTTCCACATACACAACACAAGTCAAGTTTGTTATGACTTTCTTGATCCTTACTTATAAGACAATACAAGAGGAAACCATGTGTGTATGTTTGAAATAGAAATGATACATTGCACAGATATAGTTCACCACGTTCTGGGATGGGTTGACTGTTCAAATGGGGAGTTGGAAGAGTAGGAACAGATGCTTTTTTTTCTTCCTTAATGGCTCTTTCTCTAATTTAAAATCCTTCCATTTATTTTCCTAAGATTTAGTGATAACTTTAAACACTTTAACTAAATTACCCAGCGGCTTGGCAGCCATCACAGAGGCAAATCTTTTTAGAAATCCTAGCAATCTGTTAGATTGTGGGTACTGTGACAGAAAATCTGTGTGGCTCCATGTACAAAAATTAAATCAGGGCAATGGATACAAACACATAATGCAAATGGCACCGTCTCCAAACCGAGGGTACATGACCTGCCTCTAAATATTGAATTTCTATATTTTTTTCAGTCATTGACTTTCTAAATTTGGGCCAATTTATTCTCATTATCTCTCAGTAAACCTACTTTGATTTTTTTTAACAGTTATTTTATAATCAAATAGAGTCAGCCAGCCCTGGATCCTGATGTTGCTAGGATACATAGTTTGGTACTTAATGAAAGGATATCGCATCAAAGGGGAAGGTTTTCAAGTGTCCTAGAAAATGACACTCCCGTCTTCCACTGTGGAAGACAGGCCCAATCCTAGAGCTTCTTGGAAGCTCAGGCTGCAGGATTGGCCTCCCATGCTTTGCAATAAGCATCCTCTCTGGAGGGCTGTGCAATTGCTAAAACTAGACAGGTTGGTCTTAAAGCAAGGAACACACGTATTTATAATAAAACACGTTTTCATGTTTGTTTTACAGTGAAGAGAAAAAAACCCGGAACCCCCAGATTTTATGTACTTTGAAAATATATTTAAAAACATTAAAAATTCTATATTTAAAACATATATTATATGTTAATTAGTACACTTAAATAGAACTTGTATTTACAATAGGCTTCTGATGTGGTTAAGTTTTAATGCCAATTTTTTCAATAACATAATTATATAAATATACTAAAATACAATAAATATTTTTTTTTGTTTTACATGGTGAATAATATCTTTACCATAGAGAGAACAAGGCCACAGACATTTACTTACATTTTCAATGGGAATCACCATAAAAAAGCAACAGGCCCGCTGCCATGCATGAAACATTTCTGCCACAAAGAGACCACAGCAAGACTTTAAAACAAAATAAAACAAAACAGAACAGAACAAAAATGAACAGCAACAGAGAAAGATTTTAACAAAATAAATCTTAGGTCAACGTAAACCACCAAGCATGTGACTGTGATGTATCTTATTGGGTAAGGGAGTCACTGCCCACACAATTGCTGAGTGTTTCCTACTCAACCACTTAACAGATCTGGCCTTTGCAGCACTTTTGAGATGGTGATGGGGACTTTTTTTCTTTTTTTTAAATAATTTTATCCCTCAAAATAGAGCTGCAAAAAGTTAACATACAGCAGATATTCCCAGTATTCATTACATGTTAAAAATAATTACAAAGACAGTATTTTCAAATAGTACAAAACAAACCTATGCTACATAAATTCTTCCTTCTTTTAATGACAGGTATTCCAATGGTGCTATAAAAGATAGGCTCCTTCTAAATGAAAGACTGAACAAAGAGAAATTATTTGCTGATGGTATCTTCATTCCCTGGATCATGGTGGAAATCCTCTTTTGCTTAACCCTCACCCTACTAAGATACAGCGATTTCTTGAGGCTTTTTGATACCCAAGGACACAGGTCCAGGACACTTTCAGATTTGGACAGTGGGCTGAATGGGTGAATGGGCTTAGCCCTAATTTTCACCAGGGTCCATTTTTCTCAGGACCATTATTCCAGGCTCCCAACTTGACTTCTCCAAACCCAAGATGGCAGAGGTGAGGCAGGGACTCTCTCCATGAACAGACAGGATGGGCAGGAAGTTGCTGTGGCCTTCACTGGGGAGCAAAACTTTGCCAGCTCTGTCCTGGCCTCTTCCATTGAGCAAGGCCCCTTCAAGTCTTTGGTGTCCTAGGTGTGCAGACACCTTCCCAAAGTCTTGTCTCTGGACAAGATTTTCTATTGGTAGCCTTGATCATTCAACCTGAGTTTTAGGGTCTTTTCCTGTTCCCTTCCCCCACACCAAAAGTTCTCAAAAGACAAAACCCTGGTTTCCTCAAGTCTAATTTGAAAGCAGTGAGTGTTCAGGCAGCAAATGTCTTGTATCTCATTGCATCGATCTCACAATCATAATGCCACACGGGGTTGTGAACCTGCTCCAGGCTAATCCAGCTTTCTGCAATTATCCAGGGGTGGAGGGCATTAAGTCGGCTTGAGCATGGTCCTCCAGTGAGAACCTCTTAGCACAGTTAGATAATGTAGGCACTTAAAGCGTGAGGTCCAAAGCAACTTGACACATGTCATTCCAGAGCCACTTCTGAAGGGTCCTTCAGAGGCCTCCCTTTTGGAATGTCTCAAGTACCGTTCCCCACCCTCACCTAGACCTCAGGATGGCCACGCAGAAACTCCTCCTGCACCACCCAAAAATGATACATCAGCTCCACACAGCCTCCACATGGCTGTTCAGTCTCATTTCACTGGCAGTGTGGGCTCCTGTCCTGATCTAGGCGTTCCTGGGTCCATATAGAACTCCATCTTTTGCTCGCAAGACATTTTTAAGCCTTACCGTGATTTACCCAAATTGTTTACCTCTTATTAAAAAAAAACAAACAAACTTTATTTTTATTTCTGGGTTGTTCTTTTTCTCATCTAAAAAAAGGGAAATCACCATGCTTACGAGTGCCACGATGTGACAAAATTTGTTACTCATTCATAGCAGTGGTTAAAATATTTCAGAGCACAGAACTGATTTTTCTTCCTTAAGAAAAAAACAAAACAAAGAGGGGGCCAAAGGGGGAGGGGGGGGAAAGAATGTGCTCTAAGTAAATGTAGATCTTTGCAACAAAAGAAGCTATCCCTGACCAAGGCCCAGAGGCTGCAAGAGAGCCCAGGAGGTATATAGTTGGAACTGGAGTGAGCACTTTCATTCAGTTGCCTTAATTTTTATTCACTTTCCAGTCATCTGATTGATATTGCCAACATCTTTACGATATATGAGTGAATCTTTTATCAACTAGAATATATATCGAAAGAATTCTTTCCCCATCCCTACTCCCTGTGGGAACTAAAAAAAGAAAACAAACAAACAAAAAAACAAAACAAAAACAAACAAAAAACACAAAACAAACAAAAATATTCCCCTCCCATCCCCCATCCCCTAAGCCAGTAAAGCGATGACAACAGCACCTTGACATTGTTTTAATTCCAACGCTATCAGAAGTTTAAAAGCAGTAAAACAGATATAGTACTAACAAGAACGAAGATACTTACTGTCTAAAATGTAAACGGAATGTTTTGGTTCAAATTTTTGTTGTTGGGTTTTGTTTTTTTTTTTTGTCTGTTTCTGAAAGAGGACAGTTTATTATCAATTCACAATTAAAGCAGCATGCAATTTATTATTTTTTTAAATTTTTTACGTTTTCAATTCTTGGCAACGGCAACAAATCACAACATTATCGAGGAATGTAATGCAGACTTTAAAGTTGTGCGCAAAATGACTGTTTCCCTTCTGGTCATGGATGTGTCCAATAAATAGATTGTAGAACCACTGTACTGTATAAACTTCATTTATACATGCAGTTCATAAAATTATTTTTTTTTCTTAACTGAATAATTTACCCTGTTATGTATATATACAAATAGATAATTTTTGTCTCAATATAATCTATACAACATAAATCCACTATCTTCCCCTTTTAATGGTCAATGTACATACACAGGAAGTGTCTATCCTTATGAATCGCCAGCCAATTCTCTTTTTGCTATCCATGGTAAGGGCCCGCACATACGACTGGGTAGTTCGGCACTGGGAGTTCCAGTGCCTCTTGTCTATGCCCCTGCAGCCCTCCTTTGTGTAACCCATGGGATTGCACTTGGTCTCGTAGAAGTACTGCTTCAGTTGGCCTTTCGATACAGGGACTTTTTCAAGGACCGTGACCGTCCCGCCAGACATGTCCACTGCAGTCTTTTTATCTGCTGCTGTTACCCACTCGCTAATGCTGTCACACACGCTCAGCTCCCCGCGCCGGGCCGGGTCAGAGTGGCGCCGGACCCTCATCGACATGTTTGCAGCATCCAGATAATTTTTGTATTCCTCAAGCAGAAAGAGAAGAGGCGGCTCCAAAGGCACTTGACTACTGAGCATCACCCTGGAAGTGTACAAGTCCGCGTCCTTATTGTTTTCTTCATGGGGCCGGGCTTTCTGGTCCTCATCCAACAGCTCTTCTATCACGTGTTCAAAAGTGTCAGCCAATGATGTCAGGCCTCTTGAACCTGCCTTGGGCCCATTCACGCTCTCCAGAGTCCCATGGGTTCGAACACCTGGGTATGCCAAGCTGCCTTGTCCTCTGACGTTTGCTTCTTTCATGGGGGCAGCCTTCATGCAACCGAAGTATGAAATAACCATAGTAAGGAAAAGGATGGTCATCACTCTTCTCACCTGGTGGAACTGTGGGGAGAAAGCAGAAACAGGACATAAAACTGGTTAGGGCTTTCTTGTGCAGAGACACAATGCCACCCATTTGACGGTAATTCCAGGTCATTCTGCAGAGTAAAGGTTTTTTATGTATCCATGATAAACTCCAGCTGCACCAGACACAAGTCAATGTCAGTAGCGTGCTGTGCGTGGTTTAATATAAACCAGGGCGTGCAGTGTTTTCTCCAAGATTTAGCACATAAACCCTACATTAGATGGTAACTAAGCAAGTGAAAAAATTGTGGCTTCAAGTTTTCCTCCTTCCTCTCACTTTAGCAGCTTTATAAGTTAAATTTTTAATGATCTATGCTCAGGCTGTCAAAAGAAACACAAAATGAGAAATGTTACTAAGCAACAACTATAAGTGTAATCGGTAACTTCCTCTTTTTCGCGTTAGCTACGCGGTCCTACTGCAGGAGTGTGTGTCCTGGGAGGCTCTGAGGAGGCCTTTCTAGTAGGGGATGCCTAGACATGAATAGCATAATAAAACCGAAGTCAGGGAGCTATAAAGGACCCTTTCCATGGACTTTTTCCCTCCCATAATCTATTAGAGGACTGGCCTTGTGTCATAAAGAAAGTTTACATTAGACTTTGGGGCTCTCCCAAACCCAGCTCCAATGTTTTCCTACTACACCTGGGTGGTCATAACTGAAAATGTTTTGCTTATTTCCAAACAGAAATCATTTTCTATACATTGATTTTAATGATGTGTCTATGCCTGGGGCTGATACCATGAAAACAATGTGTCTGCTTAAGAGAGAAGTGGAGAAGTCAGCATTAACAAGGCACTGAAGTCAGTTTCAAATGCCTCCCATATGCGGATCCACATTTATCTCCATTACTCTCTGAGCGCCTCACGCCTTGGCTTTTCTGGCTCACATAGAGAACTCATCTAAGAAAGCACAGCTTCTCTTTTTATTGGAAATGGGGTCCTGTGTGTGTGCATGTGCGTGTGTGTGTGTGTGTGTGTCTGTGCGCGCTCTGAGTTTATCATACCCTTAAAAAGCTGAGTGGCAGTTTGCACTTTTGGGAATAGACAGCCAATGATTCTTTCTGTACTTTTGAAGTTTCCTGGGAAGTCCCTTAACAGCACACCACAAAATTAATCTTTTCCTGTTTGCCAGAGGGTTTCTTTACTCTAAATTTGGCTCTACATCTACAAGCATGCTCTGGGAAGCCAATTAGAATGGATGAACAAGCAAAATGAGAACGTACCTATAGACCAACCCAAGGTTACTGTCAGATGATGAAGGACTTCAGGATCACTTACCTGAAGCATCGTGTCCCTTAGTAGGAGCAGAAGCATTCCTCCAGCCCAGATATTCTAACTTTATTCCTACTCTCAGATCTGAAGTATGGACTTAGGAAAAGACACACATGTGCCATACTTGGCACATACACACTGTGCCAATCAGGAGGAAAAGGGGCTGTTTTTCTGCCCATGACAGTGTTACTGAATGGGAAGGCAACCTGCCCCCAGTCAATACCTTATACTGCCGAAATGGCTGAAAATCCTGGTCTTGAGAACCAAATGTTTCTGCTCTCCATTTTTACGAGAGATGACATTTTCTGCCACTAACAGACTTCATCATTATCCCCAAACATTATTAAGAGCACATTTCCTTGTTGATTCACTCCCTCTTTGCATGAAGAGCAAATATTCTCAGAATTGCTTGGAGCACACAATGGTATGAGATCAGGAAGGGTGCACCAGTTTGAATAAAACACAGATATCCATTCTGCAAATATCTGGACTCTTATGAATGTTCTGGATTCTGCACTATCAAAGAAATGGATTCTCCAAGGAGGTTTCTATTCCTGGCAGGCAGTACTTACACTGAATGAAAATCCTTTCTCCTAATGCTTCCAGTCCAAATTAAAATAACCCAAGGGACACCTCTAATGTAGGTCGATGAAAGAATGCAAATTTAGAATATTTTACTCCAGCCCTTTCTGATAAAGGTAGAGATTTGCTGTGATCAGCTATCTTTTAATATATATTTCATTAAATCTTAGATATTGTCATTATAAAACATAGCATTTTATGTACCACCAAGAAATAAAAAATGCAGCCAAACTGTTGTTCACTCTATCACTTAGAACTGTTATTGTATACTTACTGAAAAGAGTTATTTTAGACTTAGCTGGATATATTTATCATCTGCAACTTTTGTGCATATGTAATAAATAAAATTAAGCAAAATAATTAGTAAAGGCTGTAACAACTGTGACTGCTGCAGAGTCAACAGGAACAATAAAATAACATCAGTTGTTGAGACCCAACCCCAATTCAGAGATGCTAAAGAAAAAGAAGATGTGCCTCTTAGCACTGAAGAAGCAGAATAAGTTTAACAAGTATTTACTAAGTGCCCACACTAACTGATTAAAATGGTCCAAGGTATGGAGGCATCTTAAACTACAGAGCTGGAAAACTGTTTTGTTATTACTAACACAGTAATGTGTCTTTTTTTTTCAATGTAATTTTTTAGTGAGTCTTTTCATGATATCTTTTTAAATACTAGATTTAAAGAAGTTTATTCTTCCTTTCACTGGTCTCGTTTATCTTTGTATTAATAACTTTGGGGTTAAAAAAATAGTTCATACTTTATATATCATTTCCTCATCAGTTCCACAAGCAAATATTTCAGTGGGACAAATGGTGTCTTAAGTAAATGCTACTTGGCTTTCATCCTGAAGCCAAGCACAGGCATCCCTCAAAGCAGAACATCTGCACAGATCCAGTAATTAACCACCTGGTGAAAAGGCCCAGCCCCATCCCTGGGCCCTCTGAGTGACGTGTCTTCAGTGCTAACTGCCTACTCACTTAGAAGGCCTTGAGGTCAAGTGCATCTATTACCAAACCCATACTTCTTGTCAGAACGATGCTACTTCCTAACTTTTCTGTTTCTGACAATGGTTTCTGGATACTTTGGGCCACCCAAGCCACAAGCTAGAAATCCGGAAATCAAGTTTGACAATACATTTCTTGTATAGCCTTCAAATCCAGTCAGAGGAGAGGTCTTGCTCACTTTCCCTTGAAAACATTTCTCCTGTCCATCCCTTGCTCTCTTTCCCACAGCCGTTTTCTTGGCTCAGTCCTCACCATCTCATTGTGTGACTGTAATGTCCTAATGTATTTGACATCCTTTCTGTTCCACTTGACTCTAATAACCACTGCCTGACTAACTGTTAGGCAGGATAGACAGCAAACCAAGACAGGGAGGGGAAGGGAGATGTGTCTCACCCATTAATTCAGCAGTCCTGAGCCCAGTCAGATAAGACCACCAGGTGTTTCAAAGTTCACAAGAGAGACCATGATAAGTGCAGGAGGAGGGGAGCCTTTGAAAATTCTGTGTATCATTTTCACTTTCTGGGAAAGGCAGCCTTTGAAACTGTATGTTAATCCCAAGGTCAGGAGAAGAGAGGAGGAGGAGGAGCCTGGAGGCTGGCTAAAGCATACAACCCCTAAAACCTCAATGGGCGAGGCACTCAGGCTAGCTGGGTGCCCACTTGTAGCTTTGAGCTCAAGAGTATTTCATCAATAAACTCGCTACCTCATTTCCACTATACATTTTGTCTCTTGACTGAATTCATTTCCCACGAGCAAGGTAAGAGCCAAGGAGGGAGAGCCCTCTAACTCGGGTCTCACCACTCTTCTCATACCATTCTCTTTCACAAAAACTTACAATAGTTCTTTTTAATTTACCAGATCAAATCTAACCTCTTTTATCCAGTATTCAAAATTCGGCCTCACCCTACTTAGCTAACGTACATGAGTCTGTCCAGAAAAAGTCCAACCATTGTTAATATGAAAACGGTTTGCATGACATCGATGTAACCTGGCAGCCAAGCAGAGAACTGGAATGTGCATGCATGAACAATGACAACTTCACTGTACTAGTCACTGGGAGCAGTAGATGCTGTTGAGTGAGCATGTGTATTGTGTGGCTGTCACATCCAAAATGACTGAGCAAGTAGAGCAACAATCTGCATCAAATTTTGAGTAAGCATGAACATTCCTCCATGGAAACCATTTGGATGATTCAGAAGGCCACAGCTATGGGCCACTGGTGATTGGCAGCTTCATCACAACAATGCTCCTGTTCACGCATCATGTCTTGTGCAGTACTTTTTGGTGAAATATCAAATCACCCAGGTCGCTCAGCCTCCTTATAGACCAGATTTGGCGCCCTGTGACTTCTGGCTTTTCCCAAAACTAAAATCACCTTTGAAAGGGAAGAGATTTCAGACCGTCGATGAGATTGAGGAAAATATGACAGGGCGGCTGATGGCGATTGTGTGAGGTCCCAATGTACCTACTTTGAGGGGGACTGAGGCATCATTGCCCTATGTACAATGTTTTTGTATCTTGTTTCTTCTTCAATAAATGTGTCTATTTTTTCATTTTACATGGCTAGATACCTTCTGGACAGACCTTGTATTACTCAATGCTTCATCTCCAGCTCTGATCAGGCCAAAATCCTTGGAGCCCCATATACATTATTGCCTGCAAGGGACTTTTTCCATTCTCTTGGCAAACTTCTTTCTTTCTATCTGACTAAATCTTGCATATCCTTCATGGCCCTGTTCAAGTATCCAATCATATATGCATCCCTTCTCTAATTACTCCAGCACATACTATCCTCCTGCTCCACTCAAATTCCACATTACCTCTCATTTAGTACTTCATTCCCTACTTACTGGTTCATTGTTAACGTATTTGCTAATGATGGTTAGTCCTCAGTGGAAAGATAAGCTCTCTGAGGGAATGGATCATGTCTCCCATAATGCTTAACTCAGAATAATGTAATAGTACTGAGTGAAAACTTACTGATGAGTTTATTAAACCATGAGAAAAGACAGTTCTGACATCATTCGTGACATCATTTGGAAAGCCTCAGTGAACTCACTGGAAGTACGAGATCAAGTACAGGCCACTCTAAACCAAAATTACAAGCCCTAAGAAATCGGATGAAAAGCAATTATCAGCCACGAGTGATCTCTGGAGTTTCTCTAATAGGGTAAAACTTCACTTGAACAATTAACCAAATAACACTACAACATATTAACTACCCTACTATTTCCGGTGTGCAACAGAGGACTTGACTCAGTAATAATCATAATAGTAAAATTTGGAATTTTCAGTCTTTTAACTTCCCTTTTAAAAGCTGACCTCTTCAATAATATTATATACTATATTAGGAAATCATAAAAGTTTAAGAGCTTCCAAGGCAGTTCTTACATTTTAGCCACTCAGATAAGTCTATTACACAAAAGACAAAGAGGCTGCACAATATTGCTAAGGAGATCATTCGTTTATATATCTGTTTATACATAATAAATTCATTGGTGCTGTGTAATTCTGCTCCGGTGGCTTACAGCAGTGCAATTACAACCAAATCAACCACAGCCCTCAAATGCTAGGAAGGTCTTTTTAGCCCAACTCTCAAAAATCAAATATGGTGCACAGGGCTAAAAAGGAAAGCGATAAAGCAGGAATGAAGATTAGTTTTAAACATGACTCATAAGTCTTAAACATTCAGCCCGATGACTGTCCATGACAGCATGCTCTCCTGCTGTAATAAAAGCTTGCATTTGTCTAAAGACTAGAGAACATTTGCAAGTATTACCTAACTTGGTTGTTACAAGGAGACAGAACAGGTATTGTTATTCCTATTATACAGATGAGGCAATTATGGCTCAGTGAGGTTAAGTAACCTGTCAGATATCACAAAGCTAATAGGTCATCTGTCTTCTTGTCTAACCTTTTACCATCAGGACATGCTGTCAATTTGAGAATATTAAACTGCAGGGACTAGATGGAGGCTATACTACAAAGGGTGGTCGAAAGAATGAGTTTATACAATATGGACACAATTTTCTGCTGTTATGTGTATCCTGGGGCCCAACTTTCTAAAGGTAGCACCATTCAGATACTACTTTGTAGCACTGGATTAATCATGACCTCTAGGACCATTCAACTTTCAGGCTTGATTGCTTCAGCGAATGGAATTTTAGATAATGTAATCATCCTCTAAAAAAATGCTTTGGAAAAATTTAGACATGTTTGAACCAAATTTCCACGGCAAAAGCTAAAAAGGGGAACCAAACAATAATGTGGATAATTCAGAGATTCAGGGGGAAAAAATGCAAAGCTTTGTTCACAGTCCCTTCGGGTTTTGTCAGTGAGCGTGCAATCAAACGCCATTTAAGGACATGCATAGTCATCTTGGGCAGTCCTAAAAGCAACAGGGATAATGGTAATCTTGATGAAATTATCAATTAATATTTTATCCCTAACATACTTGGTGCAAACCTATCAAAAGATCACCTTAATGAAGTCTTGCAAATCAATATAATCTTTAATTTGTGACCAGTTTAACTATGTACATAGATTAATCTTATTTTTGTTTGTTCATTCCTCAGACATGGAATCAACTTTTCGAGTCATATAGTCTAGGTGGGAGTTAGGACATATAGGTAAATAAGTAAAATACAAAGGTAGAAGTGACCCAGGTACAGTATAGATAAAATTCTATAAGAGAAAGAGGTTACTTCCTGTTAGAGAATAAAGAGGGCTTTGTAAAGAAGATGGCAAAGGTGAGCAAGGATTTAAATATCCAGAAACGACCAGTGGATGGACCGCAGCTTGGTTAAAAGCGTGGAGGAAGGTAAGCATGGAGTACATTTCCGAAAGTTCTGGCATGAAACAGAACTACGAGTGAATGACAGTCAGATTTTGGAAGGTTCTGAGAATGACGCCAAAGAGTTTGGGCCCTGCCTTACAGTCACAAAAGAGCCCAAGAGAGTTTCCCAGTGGGAAGCTTCAGGAAGCCCAGTTCATCCCTGTGGTAGGAAGACCCGAAAGAATCATCAACTGAAAGAGACAAATGGATGCCTTGATTTTATTCCTAGTGGCTACTGAACTTTAAAAATGAATATTAAGTAGTTCTTTAAGTGTGGGGTTGGGGTTAAGGGCCTGGATACATCTCTAAACTTAATCAATTCACTCATTCATTTTTAAGCTGGAGTGAGTTACAAAAAGAAACATGATTAGAGAGAGAAGTGCACTGGGCTGAGTGGTAACTGTGAGCAGCATCTGGGTTGGCTGAAAAGATAGCATTGAGGAAGATGAAGGGAAGGCGAGAATATAAACTTTCATTCTAATTATTATTACACTGAACTTGGATTCCACTGCTCAGCACTTTTAATTCAAAGATCTCCAAACACTTTGCAAATATTAAGTAATTAAGACTCATAGGACCCTGGAGGTGTCGGTAACTATAATTATCCCCATTTCGTACAGGAGGGAAAAAGGACCAGCGTTTTTAATCAACTCATCTACTCGCGGTGGTTCCCCTGATAGAACAAGGTCAGAACCTCGGGTTCCAAAGGAAAACTAGGCCTTCAACTACAGGCACTAGTTTCTTCCATCCTTCTGCATTACTTCTGTAGTATTTTCTTATTAGCTATATACATTGCTTAGTTTAAGACAACTAAAAACAAAACAAAACAAAACAAAAATGAAAACACTTCACAATCCCCAAAGAAAATAGCTGGTACTTGGAATCTATAAACAAAATGGGGGCAGGGAGAGAAGCGAATGATCAGTATAGATATCTGCTCACCTACTTACCTGAATGACCAGCCAATCGAAACCAATAAATATTTTAGTAAATGATATCTGATAATGCAGCTCTTTCATCAAAGCTTTAAAGGAAGTGCCTTTAAAAATGTAGTTTTTAACCATAATGTAGTTTATGTCCAGGGTATCCAATTACACTTCTTACAGAACAGTACTTCATACCTTAGTGCTCTCTGGGCCCTAGTGCGTTCATGCTGTTGACTGACACTTGCAGACATTACTCAGCCTCACCAAGAGCGCTAGAGAAATTGCTTGTTCTTAGCTCAGACCCAGAGTGATACACACATGTAACTACCCTGAAAAAAAATATATTTCCTTGAATCGTTAATTCGATGGATAAATTTACATACATCTGTAAGAGAAAGCACTATAACTCTAGTCCTCTTTTAACCCCGTGCATTCCCCAACCCATACCTCAGAGAGCAAGGATTTTTCTATTGGTTGGAAACCTGCCTTACTCAAGGGTAAAATTAGACCATATCCTCTATTAGGACAGGAATTGGGTAAAGTAAGCTGTAATGATGGAATGAATTTTGGAATAAGGTGTAGAGAATACCTGGCCCAAGGACCAGATTTGGACAGAGAACAGCCCCCCTGGTGTGCCAATCCCAGGCACAGCTGCCACCATCCGAAGTCTCTAGGTGCTTCCTCCATCACTAGTTCCCTAGGACACCTGCCCTTCTACTGTAACTAAGGAATAATCCCGGAAAGCGAGAGCCACCCAGAGCTGGCAGTCCTATGGAGGTCCTGACCTCCTTCTCCTCTTCTTCAGGGTAAACACCACCCAAACAGAGCACACCTCTGGTCTATAATAAGGAGTCTTAGCACTGAGCATATATACAAACAAGTCACTTGCATATCAAGTGAGTAGACTGTCTAAAAACGTTTTTTAAGATATGTTTGAGAACTACTATTTTGTAGATTACAAAAACTAAATGGTGGTTAGCATTCAATTTAAAAACTTAACCTCTTTAATTAGAATTGTTTTCTTTAGAATTCCAGGTAGGATATGTTATAATGAACTAAAATTCATATTTAAACAATGTTCTAACTACTAAATTGCCAAAAACAATAAATTATTTATCAAATTCTCATACATGGTACCAGGGGTGTCCAACCTGTGTGTGCCCCACAGGCCACATGCGGCCCAGAATGGCTATGAATGAGGTCCAACACAAAATCGTAAATTTACTTAAAACTTTTTTTTTTTTTTTTTTTGCTCATCAGTTTTCATTAGTGTTTGTATATTTAATGTGTGGCTCAAGACAATTCTTCTTCTTCTAGTGTGGCCCGGAGACAGCAAAAGGTTGGACATCCCCGTTAAACTGTAATTTTAATTTAGAAGATACTATCTACCTGGTTCCATGAAGTTTCAGTACAACTTAGGAAAGTTATCAAGTATTCATCACAGTTAATGATAGGGGTTGATGTCTACAGCTACTGTGAAATCAAGGGGGGAAATTTCTATAGAACAATAATGACTTTGGAAGTAGTGAGTGGGGAGAAACAAACATCATTGTAGCACAGACATTTTTTAATTTATTGATTTTAGAGAGAGTGGAAAAGAGAGGGGGAGGGGAGAGAAAGGAACATTGATTTCTTATTTCACTTATTTACATATTCATTGGTTGATTTTTTTTTTTTATATGCCCTGACTGGGGATAGAACCTGCAACCTCGATGCATCAGGAAGATGCTCTAACTAAATGAGCTACCCAGCCAGAGCCAGCACAGGCATTTTAACTGCATTTTAACATACAGTCAGTCTTCCAGTTTATAGAAAGACTGCAAGTGAGAAATTCATGTTATGCAACCTGACGTGTCAAGCTTCAGGTCATGTTTTGACTGGTACATTTATAAATTAGGTGTACATGAGGAGATACCTCCTCCCCCCCACCCAAAACAGGAATTATCTTCTGGAGGGCAGGTCCCTGTAGTACAGGTTTCCCCCATCAGGTAAGTTTTCTAGGAGCCCATCTGTATCAGTGTGCCAGCTGGCATTGTTGTGAGAGGCTATATTGGCTTCAGTGAATTTTTTTTAAAGACACTTTCAATGCGTTTGCCTATTTCATGATGGGTGATTTACCAATGCACCTGCCCACACCGTGCTGAATGTTGAGTAGTTTTTGACCAAAAACGACAAGACCCCTGTGCCCTGCCCTCCTTATTCACCTGATCTTGCCTGGAGAGACTTTTTTTTGTTGTTTCCTCTGGATGAAAAAAGTCCTCAAAAGGAAATGTGCCAACATGGAAAGGGTGAAACAAAAATGGTAGAAGCACTAAAAAGCATAGCAATCGACGAGTTCAAAAACTGTTTTGAGCACTGGAAGAAACATCTCGATAGATCTACTGCATCAAATGGAGAGTACTTTGAAGGTGACTGAAGTTTAAACATGGAAGGATAAATACACAATTTTTATAAATAAATTCCTTTTCTTGATGTCCCCCCATCATATTAATGCAATTCCAATTTGTTACTAAAAATGCTACAACAAAAAGAGAAATGTACAGGGCCCAAATTAAGTTTTAGAAAATGTACATATGGATAAACTTCCATGCACAAAGATTAAAGGAAGCTGCCTCTGTAAGTGTGACCCTTGGGCCAGCAGCCTCACCTCGGAGCTTATGAGAAATGCAGAATCTCGGCTTCCCTTCCTCCGCCCCACCCATCCCAGCCACTAAATGAGGATCTGCATTTTGACAAGATTCATATACTTCAAGGTGAGTCATATTTTTACAAAACTTGACAAGCATTGGACTAAATGGTAAAGAGAACAGAAATAAAAGCATTAAAGTCAAACTTAAATACTGTAGTACATTCTGTGCATATCATCGGCTTTCCCGTCATCTTTCCTCCGGGGTTCACCTTGTTTTATTGGAACACTTATTATGTAGGAAAGATAGTTCTGCTTTTGTAATGGTGTTAAATAAAATCTGGGTTTCCTTTATGTCCACTGGCTTTGGCCGCTACTGTGTTGATACCATAAAGTGTGGGACAAACCTGTCAACAAGATTAGTTGGATGATAATTTATAGAGTACTACTAATCTAAATCTGGACTTCCACTCAATCACTAATTTTATTTCCATGCTATGAGGCAAGTGCAAGCATAATTGGCCTCCCTGATCAATCGCACAGCCTAACACCACTCACTCAATCACAGTCACACTGGAAGTGACATGACCAGCTACAGCAGGAGATATATTTCCGGACACATTAATATTGCTTGCAGCCAGATGTCTCTGATCCTTATGAGTTCTTTCTATCCTCAAATGGTGAGACAGAGGAAGGGAGAACTGACTCATCTACTCAATGGAGATTCTTTTATTTCTAGACATGTCCTAAAACAGATCCACTTATCTCCTACCAAGTACCATGAAATTAAAAATAATGAAGAAAAAAGAAAACTCACAAAATAAAACAGCAGCAGCACCAACAGCAACAAAACCCTAAAATATATTAGTGTAATTATGAAGCCTCAAAATTCCCCTTTTCAATTCTATCCTGTCTCTCAGGCCACCCAATTTCTCAGTTGGGTTCCAACATTGGGGATCAAGCTGAAGTACCTAAAATAGTAAAAGAAAAAAAAAAAGCTAAATTTTCCAAAGAAAAGGAAAAATATTTTTGAGTTGAGTATGATGGAGTTGGTGGGGTGGTTCCAAACACAAACAGAACGGGAAACCAGTAAGCTTTTTTACAAGCTGGCTTCCAAACACCAAGAAGTCGCCGGGCTCACTAGCACAGATACAAATGACTCCTACTGAGCGCCCTCTTAGGGTTGCCACTAAATCATTTACAAGTGGGCAGGGCGGAGATGACAGAGAAACTATTTTCCCAGGCAGTGTCCCAAGTATTACTGGGTTCCACCTTGAGTCCCACACAGTGCAGATGTCAACACAGCTAAGGGACTGTCACCTCCAAGTTACAAAGAAGGCACACCTACACTAGCAGGGGATGTTGTGAAAGCATCACAGGGCACTGTCTTCAGAGTTCGTGGACCCAGAAATCAGCATGCTCTGTATGAAAAATAATAATAATAATAATAAAATAAAATAAAATAATTAAAGCAAGGACAACAAAACTGCATTCTTTGTCCCTAAGGTGAGAGAACATGTGGTAAATCTCTGAGACCAGAGAATAAAGGGAACCCCCTTTAGGAAGTCTGTCGTAATGTGGAGATTGGGACCATGCCAGAATAATTACCACTAAAATAATAAAACAAGACAAAGGAAGAAAGTTAACACTGGTCTGTTCCATTTCAATCTCCTTTTCCAAATTGGCCCCTTTGAATCAACAGGTTGCTGTTAGGGTGTTGCTGGACACTGGAGTTCCTGCCATGAGGTGCTGTGGGAGCTCTGACAGCTGCGAGCCGACACCCACTGGACAGTGGCTCCACGCAAACACATTCCTAATGGACCCCAGAGCTGTGGTGAGGCATGCCCTTCTCAGTTTTTCCACAGTTGGTGCTCCTGAAATTTTCCACAGCCAATGTTCCTGTGGTTAATTAGTTACCTGAGCAATTTCCATTATAGAAAGAATATCTGTACATAATTAGAGGTAGGTTCAAACAGGAAGGCTTCAACACCATTAATTCAGAAGGGCTGAAATGAGAATGGGACGGCTAACTCTTACCTGATAAAGAGACTTCTGCAGACGTGACCGCATCCTCTGAAGGACATGGGACATTAAATTTAAAAAAGCAAAAGAGGGGTGAAAATAGGTGGTGGGGTGGGGGGAGAAACTGGAAAGATAAGTTGCTTCTAGAGACCAAAGTATAGCATTCCTTTTAAAACTACTACCAAGAAATCCCAGGGGAAAGATAAAATTAGCGAGAGAAGGCTATTAGCTCTCTGTGGCTCGCCTTGATGGGACCGTTTTCAGGAATCAGTTTGTTAAACTCCACAGAAGTGCAAACGCACACACCACCGCCACTCTTCTGGGATGCAGAGTCATAGCATTACAGAAGCATGAAGGCAAATGCCAAAACATGTGTAGACACGTAACTCTTTCTGTAGAAACTCAATGTTCCGAGCATTAACAAGGATTAACGTGCACACAAAGAGAAAACTGGTGGTTCCCCACATCTAGTTGTTTTTCGGGTTATTTTTGCATCCAACTCTATAATTTCTTTTAATTACCTACTGTAAAGCACAGGAAAGTGCTCATTGTTTGTCACCTAAAGCAGGAGCAAAAATAATTGAATATGTTCCCCTGCTCACGGCCCTACCCCAGCCCCCAACTCTTCTAAGTGTCCCCATTCATCTGAATAGCACCAGTGAGCTAGTTTCCAGACCCTGTGCATAATGAGCCATGTGGACCTTATTCAAGAAACTGGCCAGGCTCCAGAGCTACTATAAAATACAAGGAAAATATTAACATCTCAGATGACAAAAGATCCATATGGCTGGTCAGAAAATACCCACATCACTTAAGCCAATAGCACGCACCTATCTGGAAACATTCAATTCTGTAGTTGCACGCGTATCAGGGCTGTGAGAACATCTGTTTGTCTCTATGCCTTTTCGCTAAACATTGATTCCTACAGAAGACATGCAAGCTCCAAACACCAATATATTTAGTCGAAGCGATGTAGCGAGGGCTGTGTTTCTACACAGTGCCCATAAACAAGCACAGCTTCCGCGGTGGTGTGTATGGGGGGGGGGTGTGAAAAATGCTCTGGGAAGCTGGATACACAAGTAATATCAAACTTCTCTTTGTGTTAAAAAATGATTTAAAATAATAGCTAACATGTATTAACTATGAGGTAAATAATCTAATTATCCACACTTTATGGGGATGGCTGAGGCTCGGAGAGGCTGAGTAAATTGCCAAAGACCATTCGCCCCCCATGTGGTGGAAACAGAATTCGAACCAGGGCTGACTTTCACGCCTCTTTCCACATGGAGTCACGTGTGAATGTGGTGTCCTGTATTTTGAGGGAGGTCTACTCGGCAGAGATATCCTACAGACTTTATGCACAAATCATTTATTTAAAGCAAAGCCCCATATGATCATTCCAGATAAGCGGTTTGCTTAGACACAGTTTCCACAGAGGCTGAATATAACCCTAATGTTTCTACTTTACTGTCCTCTTCCCAATATTAACTATTCCCTCAAGGTACGGACCACACATGCATACTTAATAGGGCAGAGTGTCAAAACTATATAAAGGCAATTTGTTTGAAATGTCAGAACCTTCCCCCCTGAGATCTCCTCGGTGCCGAGACAGGACCACATGCTCTTCAGACCAGTAATCACAGCTGCCAAATTCTCCTGCGTCAATGCCACATGAGTACAAATGATTTCAGTCAAGACCAAAGTGACATAGAATCTTTCTTTCCATACCCCAACCTGATCCCCTCAAAGTCTAGAGGCCTGGTACCCTGGGCTACCCCACTTGTCACCAAACCATTTGTCCTGTAATTATTATTCAAGAATAGAGCTGAAGCTCTGAGATGTGAGTAAAAGAAAGGTAGAAGACAATCTCAAATTCACTCTGAAGGAGTCCTTCCGACAGCTCGTTAGGGCTGCTAAGACAGAACAGATGGTCCACGGTGGACAGAGAGCACACCTCACAGGCTGTGCCAAGGGGGACAATCGAGTCAAAACAGCCAAAGGAACATGGGTCACAGAGTAGAGACCTCCCATGGGTTTTCTGCCACCAAACTGGCACCCAGAGACCCTTGGCATGAATAGCAAAGGCAAAATGGACCTCACGGCCAGACTGAGTTGATGCAAAACATATACCTGGGCTGACATCCTGAGTATTTGTGGCAGGTGAGAGGACGATGGCACAAAAGAGAGAACGCCTTGCCTCTGTGCATAGTCGGCCCTGGGAAGAGGAGCAGACTTCTAGAAAAGCAACTGCAAGGAGCCTGAGAACGAAACTGGAAAGGCCTGTTGTGAAAGCCTTCACAGGTATTAACAAGAGAAAATGTCTGTCAGTGGTGTGTCAGCCAGCGCCTGGCAGTCCACCCTTGCACCCAGGAATTATTTCTGGTAAAGGCCAGATACAGTCATCAGTGCAACTCCCCATATGCAACCAGTCCTTTAGAGAGGAGTGGCCTTCCGATTTCTTTAAAGTGGCACTGCCAAAAATTCTATGAAAAAGAATGTCCATTTGGACCGCAGACCCATGTTCTGCTGGGCTCCCTCCACTGAGCACACCATGGTATGCAGTGAAACTAAAGATAATTCTTTCTAAACAGAGTGCCTTGTCCTCAGAGAAAAATAAAGTTGAAAATCAATCTTTTCAATGAGAATGGTAAGGAGTTTTGTGAGGATGACCTGGAAGATATGTTTTTCAAAGGTGCAGCTGTTATCTGCTCAAGTTTTTACAGGGCGCCCTCTTTGTACAGTGTCGGAAACTGCCTGGCAACTTTAGGGAGAGAAATCTAGCAATATTACATCATAGTTAAATGTTGATATTGCACCCTGATAGTTATAATTTATCCTATCAAGTACTGATTACTTCATTATAAAACTCAGGGGAAGTGCAAAATCATTCTTTAAAAGAGCCTCCAGTTGGGTATAAAAGCTTAACAAGACCCCCTCTGTGATTTGGGATGTATCACTTGACCTCAGTCCCTAGAACTAATGTTAACAGCTGGGAAACAAGCGTTGGAAGTCTGGCACACAGTGCACTGTGGGGGTACCATTTCTTTTCTGTTCCAATAAACACAGATCTAGCATTACTGGGTAGGTGAATAATGAATGCATGCTCAACTTTCCACTGCAGGAAATTCAGCAAGTGGCAATGTGGGTCCATTCCATGTGTGTCACTAGAGCTGGTGTATGACCCTGGCCACAGTGAGGCATTATTTCCATTGGAACTGATGGCTGCACCAGCTCCTGGAACAGTGCAGCATGCCCACTGCAAACTAGGGGCAAGGTCAGACGCTAGGGCGTCACACTTAGGCACTTGCCTCCCATTTCTCACCTTTCAGATTGACACGCATTCTTCGTGAGACTCCAGAGAGACAGGCGTTCTCAAACACTGATGGTGGGAGTACGAACCAGTTGAGCCTTCTGTAGGGTAAGTAGGCAGTATCTATCAAAATTATAAATGACTTTTCCTGCTGACCTAGAAAGTCCACTTTGGAGAATAAATAAATGTGCAGATATAGGTAGGTGCACACATAAAAAATGATATATAGTAAAAAAAAAAATGATATAGCAAAATAATATTAGAAATATCCCAATTTCCTGTTACAGGAAAGTGATGAACTAGAGTACATATAGTGGACCACATGACCGTAAAGAGCATGTTAGCTCCCATGCATTGAGATGAAAAGCTCTGTGAAATATATTGGCAAGTGATAAAAGCAAGGTACAGACCAAGGTATGCATGATACACTACTTTTTGTTTGAAAATGTGTGGGGGGAATAATATGTATTGCTCTTTCCTTGTATTTCCCTAAAACACACTAAAGTGTTCACATGACACTAATACGAATGACTGTGTGCAGACGGTACATGTTGGATGGGGAAATGGGTGAACAAGACGCAGGTGGGACAAAACTTCTCGATGTAGACTTTGTACTACTGGTTTGATTTTTAAATCATGTAAATTATCAAAAAATTAAATCAAAAAGGACCAAATTTAAAAAATGGTTTAACCCAGTGCCTTCACTTTCGGCCCCAGGACGGCCCCACACTGCGCTGACCCTATGGACACGAGAGATTTACGCCAGGCCCTTTGCTGTGTGTCCTGGTGGTGGTTGCAGTCAAGAAGCCTGGTGGGCGCTGTCTCAACTTCTGGACATTTCACCGAAAGAAACCAGTGCAAGGGAGGACAGCTGAGTACAGAAGGCATCCCAGGGGCTGCGGGCTAAAGACCTGAGATCTGGTCTTACCTTTCCCACTCGATATTAAGTTGACCCTCTGAAATGTCTGATAACAGGCCATTTTTAATCAACAAATCGGGCCCATTCATGGGTGCTTCTTCATGGGTGAAGCAACCCAAGGACCACCTGCCCCAGCTCTGTGATGACGATGTGGAGTTCTTGCCCTGTCTGACTCCCAGCATCTTGCCAAGGGTCATCAACACATGAAAACGGGCTTTGTGAGCTGTAAAGGGCAACTGCACAAAAAATTGTCATGGACACCCCACCAGTCGGAGGGGTGACCATGGCCAGACATAGGAGGGGAATGAGACTCATTCCCAAAAGTGTCTGACACGCTGAGATGGTGGGAAAGAAAGAGAACTCCGAAAGATGGGATCTAAAGTTTCATGGGAAACATGGGCAGGCTGACAAAGAAAGGCTCGAAGAGGAAGACGTGCCCTTAAATGACTCCACATGTGGTCATCTGCAACTGAATATACTACAAATTCTGTAAGTTTAACAGGGAAATTGGGGAGGCATATATAGGAGGAAACTTTAAGGATACAGATGTGAACACAGAGGCAAGATCCATGTAAAATAAATGATCCAAAAGAATGGTCCTTACTCCTTGTGATCAGTGTAATTTATTGGAGACATGTGCCTGTCACACAGAGGTAAGCCTTCAACTATCCTCCAAAATCAGATGCAAACATCAAACACTTCTGAAAATGCTCCCCAGAGGACCTTTCCCCCCAAATTTAGAACCTGAATGAAAAACCGCTCTTTTGAAAAGGTAAAAAAAATAATCTCATCTCCATATGGACAGTCATCTGGAAAGCAGATCTCCCATTAAATGGATGGCCAAAGCTGCACTGCGATGTTAAACTCATGAAGATCCTAGGGTGGCTTTCCTCATCTTCCAAAGTGAAACATTCCAAGAAGTGGGAGGTAACCACAGGCAGAAGTTCACTGGAGGGACTGCTGTCTAGAGGCCTCGCTAGGAAACCAGAAGGCTACATACGGAATGCAGAAAAAGAAAGCGAAGAGCTCCTTTCTGTTGTGAGTAAGGAAGGTCCTTGTTCAAGGTGTCCGGTTCCAGCTGGGTCTGAGTAGTCTATGGTGCAATGCATTCTGGGACCACTTCTAGATAAAACAATGGACCTTGACTTTGGGCCGTGCTGAGACCCTAGCCCGAAGGCCATTTTGAGTCAAAAACAGCAAGCATCCTCTCCCTCCAGCTTCATGTTTCACAGCAGACCATGTTTCCTTCCAAAAACTTCACCAGGAGCCTTGCTCTCTTATATTATTTCACATCAGCGCCTCCTTTTGCACGAAAGTCTTTTTAAACTATCTCTGGCTAAAAATAATACGCTCTTCATGGACATGGACAATAGCGTGTGGTGACTGCAGGGGTAGGGGTGTACAAGGGGACTAAATACTAATGGAAAATGAAATAAAAAAATACATTCTATTTAATTAATGATTCATTAATTCACTCAGCCTAAGCTTTTAAGAACTTACCAGGTTTAGATGCACTTTGCTTTTAGGAAAATTATTGGCAAGGCCACTTCATGTAAAGTGGGAATAAATTAACTTGGTAATTCTTAACAGATTCTTCAAGTGACTGAATCCTGGGTTTATATCATCACTGATTCTCAAGTATAACGAGAATCACAGACTTATGGAGGTGGGTGCCCTCCCAGCTAATTAACAGTAGCTTTTGAGGGAAGTGTTTCAGTCTTGCTCTAAACGGTCATTTTTACATGGCTAACCATTTAGTTAGGGTTCAAGATCAAATATAAGTCTTAAAAAAAAAAAGTGTTTATGGGAACGCATGGACAATAAGCTGATACTTCCAAGGTGTGTGTCGGGGTCAGGAACACAAGCTCACGTTTCATCAGCAGAGCTGTGGTCGCTCAGTTGAGGCTGAAGGTCACAACCAGCTATCTTTCTGTCATTCCCTCATGTGAAGAAAACTCAGGTGTTGCCCATGCTTCTTCCATGAGGGGAAAAA
This sequence comes from Mormoops blainvillei, assembly GCA_004026545.1. Lineage (NCBI taxonomy): Eukaryota > Metazoa > Chordata > Mammalia > Chiroptera > Mormoopidae > Mormoops > Mormoops blainvillei. The sequence goes on from PVJD01003901.1 coordinate 46,272, forward strand.
AAACCTCACAAATGTTTGTCAAGCTCCGTATCTGCCTCTTCTCCCTTCAGAGCTAGAAAGATCGCCCATTCTTCGGTCGGTGGGTTATCTGTGAAAGCCTTCCTTTTGGGTGTCAACTTGTCAAACTTACAGCTGAGGAGGACTGGGACTTAGCCTTCTCTTAAAATTTATCTTTTAACTTTTTGTTCATTTAGCAGACATTCTCTGAGTACAGACATCATGGACACTAAAATGAGTGACAGAGAATCCCTGCCTTTGGGGACTTTACTGTTAAGAGGGGGTGTCCTCCTCTTAACATAGTGGCTTAGACACCTCAACCAACAATTATAATTCAAGGTACAAGGTGATGTAATTGACAAAATTCACAAGGGCATTCCCCAAAAAAGAAATGAAAAGCAGGGCAAGGGGAAGATGACAGGGGAGAGGAGTCTGTTGGCCCAGATTTTTGTACAATATGGATCATATTTGTAGAGTAAAAGATTAGGTTACTTGATCTGCTAACCTCTTAGCACCTAACAAGTCATAAAGCAAGACCTGTCTTGAATGCCCACAAAGAGTTCACTGTTGGTGACCTTTGGGGACACATAAGCTGGAAACCAATAGACTCATTTACAGATACTTACCGAGAACTGATTGCCCATTCAAAGTGCTTTCCTAGCTGAATATGATAATGCTGAAATCTGTATCTTTTCCACGAAAGAAGGATGTGTTGAATTATTTAGCAAGTACCTATGGCACCAACTACTATATATGTGTCCACCAGTTGTCTCTGTGCTATGGGGACTAAGATAATACAGGAGACATACTTTTTGCTTTCAAAGGGTTTACAATTTTAATTGCAGAGTTAAGACTAAAATACATGGGAGAGAAAAAGCTAACGTATATGCCAACTTCTTTGATACAAAGACTGTATCTCACTCAACTTTGAAAAAATGACCACTTATTCAACTTCCTATTAGTTCTTCTTTGGGGTAACCATGCTTCCACCCCTCAGGATTCTGACTGGAGATCAGAATAGAAACAAGTTGCCAAATGGGAATCATAATACAGGGTCAGCCTCGTGTTAGCAAAGCTGCGCTAGAAAACACAGTGGGGACTGTTTGCTACTATCTCAAACCAAGGCTCTGGAACCCACAGAACTGGAGACAGAAAACTGGGAACCGAAAAGAGCAAAGATCATGGCAGGACCTGCGGGAAACCGTTCCTGGGTTTACTGCTTATTGCGTAATGGCTAGAATGCCAAGCAGCTACAGATGTGGACGTGGGGGTCCCTCAGAGAGAGAGAACTCCAGTGGTCTGTTGCTTGGGTTTACATGCCAGAGAGTCCAGAGGATGACAGGTCTAGCAGGTCAGATTACTCACTCCTCTTCTGACGGAAAGGAGCAAGTCCATTTAAGGAAGCAAGTGACTTTGTGGAAATACAGCACGGGGGGAAAGGATTTCCCTTAATGTTATTCTAGGCATAGAGAATATAAGTATCTTGCCCAAAATCACAGGTCTGGTAAGTGGTGGGCTTGGAATTAAACCTAATCATTGGGCCCAGGGATGCAGGTACAGCAGGTACCAGACCTGGGCTGCCTCATGAAGATTCTATTCAGGAAATGTTTCTTTAAAGTCAAAGGCTATCCCAGGTAGGATATTCCAGAATATTTTTCTGGATTAGAACATCATACCCACAGTCACAGAGAAGACACCCAATAATGATTTAATGGTTGTACAACTGCCTATATAATTAACTGCTAAGTTGTGAGATATAGACCAGAGATGACCTAGGAATTCAGATAGGCCATGTTTATTCGGGGCAGGAGTCTCTCTAGAGGAAGCAGAACTAGAGCTAGTCTTGCCGAAACTAGTAGGATTCAGATGAATGAAAGGAGGAGAGAGTAATGAATAAACAAATTAGACTCCAAAGATTACAACACTACAGTTTTGGTCTTGTCAACTTTGGTACAAAGTGAAGCAAGTTTAGGCATAAAGCATGCTGATAAAGTTTTTATTTGCTTTGATAATAAGTCATAAAAGGTGCTCTTTTAGGGCTGGAAAGTGCCAGTAATGATACTGACATCCATTAAGCATTTGTTATGCCAAGCGCTGGTCTGAGCACTTTCACGTGCATCAACACACTCAGTCTCTACCAGGACCCTGTTAAGAGGCGGTAGCACAGAGATTTGAAATAATCTGAACAAGCTGACAGACCCAGTAAGTGGTGGAACTGGAATACGACTTGATTCTTGGGCTCAGGAATGTTGTCCTAGGCCTTTGGCTCTCTCTCATGTGGAAGTTCCTGATGAGGAACTATCTTTTAAATCAGGAGAATACCTTTAGCAGTCCTCACTCTCAAAGCCTCTAAATGTCTGATTATTTACAAGGCTGCAAATCTCTTCTAACCATGCTCTAATCCAAGTATTGGGACAATAAAATAAATGATAAGTCTCTCTAAATCACAGGATATTCAATTTATTTGGTTTCTAGTGCAGAAATTCAAACCTTCCTGTACAACCACACCACTCATAGAAGTTTCTGAACATAACACGGACCCAGGTCCCATCCTAGACCCATGTATCTTAGGAACTAGGATCTGATACCTGTATTTCACAAAAAAAAAAAATTCAGCTCCGTGTCCTGTTCTCCCATCGTTCACACATCAGGATCCTTGGCTTTGAGCAAAATTACAACTCGCAGCTCCAGGAACAAGACACCAAAAATTGTACATTCTTTGCCCCTCTTTATAAGTACCCCCTGCTCTAAAAAAAGGAAACGAAATTTTAAAAGTCCTTAGAATAAACTTTTTTTTTAATCTTCCCATCATCATCATCATCTTCTTCGTTGGCACACAGACGTTTGCCAGTCTCAGCTCTAGGGACAGAGTAGGTGACAATATCACCTGCACCTGCACTGGGCACTCGCACTGATGCCTCAAGGGCGAAATGCGGTTTCTTTCTTGAATACAGCAGGTCATGGTTACAGACAGCCAGAATAATGGTAAGAGGGCTGGGTTAGACATCACTGGGCTCTAATCCCTCACTCTGATTCAACAGTTGTGCATCTTGGATCAAGTTATTTAGCTACTCTGAGCTTTAGTTTCCTCATCTATCATATAGGAATCCTGTCTGCCCCATCTTTTTTCACAAGGTATTTGTAGGATCAAATGGAATGACATGTGCATGTAATAGGATGCATTTTTTAATGCATGGAACACTAGCCTTTAGACAAGATTATTACTGAAACATGCAATCTTGTCTAGATATGACTTTAGCCAATAAAATCATGCAGGAATGTTGGTGAGGACAAAGCAACTGAATTTTGGTTTCAGCACCAATGCTACTGCGGCACTTCACCAGAGTAAGGCTTCAGAACCTCTGACGCTGCTTGGAACAGCAACGGTGAAGATTCCCCTAAATGTTTACAGGATACCGATTCTGAAGACTAATCACAGTCTCTGGAGTAACAGGCACTCCCAAGTTTTAAGAAAGTCATTGCCAGGGATGTGAAAACCAGAAAAATATGCTGGTATTTTAGGAAAGCATTTAGGAAAGGTCGTCCCGCATTGCTTCTCAATCGTTATAGCTCTATAATCATTTCTAGAAATTATGCAATGGGGAACATTTTACAAAGGATTATCTACTTTATCAGGTTACCATTTGTGGACACGTTGACCAAGCAGATGAACAAAGTTCTCTATGCCAGAAAATGACCACAGGACTGAACAGGAGGACTGTCATTTCCATGGGAAAGGAAGGAAGGTTTAGGACTTTGGGATTTCTACTTGTTGATTTTTTATCTAGAGCGATAGTTTCCCAACTGGTTTTTGTAGAATGTCAAGGAGCCTCTTGTGAGGGTCAAAATTGGGTCAAGGGGGCAGGACCTGATGTTCGGGCCTGTAGTTCAACTAGAAGTACACTGCTCATTCTCACTGTAGCTATTGGAGTTCCATGAAAGATTTTGTTAGGGGGAAAAACAGTTCCATAATTTACTTACTAAAATGTATACTACTAATTTGAAGGTTGTTTCTACCTCTCTGAGTTTGTCTCAAAGAACGAAGAATGTAGTGGTCTCCGGCACTGTTTATTTACCACTTATTCTTACCGCCTTGCTCAGGAGTGAAAGCAAAGACTAGGAGCCTGGCAATATGTTCGGTGTTGGAAGGAAAATGGGACCTATTTCAACTTCCTGTGACCTGTGATGTTTTTTTCCCCTGAGATTCACAAAGAACTATGTGAAAATTCACTTCCTTGTTATAGGTTATATACCTAGAGGTTAAACATTTCTGAGCTGATGATGCTAAACTATGCTCCAGTTGTACTGACATATTTACACGACCCACGAACACCACATACCGATTCTTACTTACACACGTTTGAGCACAAGCGCCTCTTGAGTTCACCGTGAAAGGAGACCCAAAGGACTGAAAAGTGGTTTTTAGTAAACTCTAAACAAAAAACCATTCCAAAATTTAAACATGTTTTGACTAAGGTTTAAAGGCAAGATAGTATTCACTAAACTGATTTTTGCCTTCTTTTCCTTAGCATAATCATACAACCAGCTTCTAGTAACTGAAAGTAGTCTCACGATTTGTTTCTATAAGGGAAAACAGACAGGATTTATAAACACCGTCAAATGAAAGACAGATTCCCGAACACTACGAGGCTCAAACATTTCCTTGTATTTAAGGGAAAACGATCCATCAAAAAACTAGTGGTCCAGCAGGTCTCCTTCTACTGCAGCTCCTATCAGCGTCATAACAAGAGTTCCTCATGAGAACGCCTAAAAAACAGGATGTTTAAGACAATGTCTAACAAGCATTTTTGTTGTCTTACTTCGGACACAAAATGATATCTGAAAATTAGGGGGATAATAAAAGATCAACTTTTTCAAAGAGAAATGTGTTCTCCCAAAATGTTACAGTCCATAGCATGGTCTGCAAGTTCAGAAACAACTACGAGAAGTTGTTCAACAGATTTTTTCTTCTAGACCAGGCCTCTTTTGAAGTGAGTCTATGAAGAGCTAATGGAAGCTTTCTGTGGGGGAATCAATGGAGTTCCTTATCAAGCAGCAGCTGAAGAAAGATGACTCCATATGGGGGGGGAAACCAGCTACTCAAAGAAAAGCTTTGAAACAAGAGGAAACATACAGGCAGCAGTATAAACTATGAGATACCTCAAGTCCTCAAGGGAATGTAAGTAGTAAGTTGTTTGCTTTGCTGACTGACAACATGGATGCTTGAAAGCAGTATAAGAGATCATAAACAGTAAATGTTTGTGAGTACCTGGCATGGGCTATCCACCCTATGGTCTAAACTTGCATTTTAATGACATCCCCATGTTGGTTCATCTCCACCTGTTCTTACAGAAGAGCAAAATAAGTTATAATAAATGATCAAAAAAGGAACTTTATCCATGTTGAAACCTGATGGGGGAGGAGCCAATTTCTTTGGCAGTTTATATTTAAAATGAGAGACTCTGGAAAACTGTAATATCTGAAGATTTTTACGGTTCCCAAAGGGGAAGGTAAATTTTGAAATGTTTTCTTTTTGTCTTTTTTTTTTTTAAAGTTCAGCTGCTAAACTGTCTAAAAAAAAACAAAAACAAAAAACCCAAAAAACCCAGTATCAAAAGTTAATTTCTTGAGCAATTTGGGCATCTGAATCTAATTTTTTACATGTTAGGGACTCTTTTTTTCTTTCTAAACACTCCCTTCTGTCTGATTCAAAATAAAAATAACTATTTTGAGAATCCGTATGTAAGTACAGAAAAAGCAAAAGTACTGCACTTTGCAAAGAAATGGGAAGTGTTCCTGAGACTCGGTTCATGATGCTGCACGTATTTCAGGTAAAGGGTTCACAGACAGACACACACAGTTGTCACCTTTTGGATTCTACGTGAACTAAAAGTTAAGAGCATACTTATGATATCAATTTATTTGAAAAACTTAGGAGTGCAAAGGTACTGCAAAGCATACCTCACTCTTACCTCCCAATTCAGCCTCTGTTTAAAAATCTATGACAGCAAACTGACCATATGACAAAGAAGCCTCTTTTTTTGTTAGATTATAAATCCCCTTAATAAAATGCTTTGCATGCGGTAAGCATTCAATATTTGCTTAACTAAATGGAACTAAAAAGTTCTAGATACTACACACACTGCCCTGACCAGTGTGGCTCATTCGGTTGGGTGCTGTCTCGCAAAGCGAAAGGTCGCCAGTTTGATGCCTCGTCAAGGAACATGCCCAGGGCAGTTGCTGGTTGGGGTGCATCCTGGAGGCAGCAGATCGATTTTTCTTTTCCTCTCTTTCCCCCTCCCTTCCCCTCATTTTAAAAATAAATAAATAAAATCTTTAGATACTACACACTGTACATAAATTGCTATCCCTGATCCTAGATCTGCTCTCAGGGACAACGAAAACAAACCTTCCCCCTCCTCCATAGGCCAGCTCTTCTCATTTGTGAAAGCTGTCCTTCAAAGAAGGATGTGAAAGACATATCACACATGCTGCCTCTCTGATCCCCCAACCATGATGGGCATTAGCAATCAGAATTTTTTTTTTCATTGAGCCTGGGCAGCTTCAGAATTCTTAACCCAGCATTCCAGGTAGCTAGCATCATGTAATTAGAGTTTTGAAGGCAGACAAAACCATTTGCCACGCCAGCCTAAGTCTTTTTGCCCTGAGCCACCCATTGCAAGTTCCCAGTTCCCTCAACCATTCCTCACATGCAGTGGTTTCAAATTCCCTATGCATCCTGGTCACAGTGATCTCAATATAGACCGGTTTGTCCATGATGTACCTAAAGCAACCTATTTTAGATCTTTGACCTGAAGATAATACTCTTTAATAGTCTACATAAAAAAGTGAAGGAGAATGATTAGCTTCCCCATTTCAGTATTACGCTTCTGTCAGTACAGATCAGTAGCTACGTTCGCTGGCCCTCAACACACCAATGGCTCACACTGAACCTGCAGTTGTGTAAGATATCTAGGTTTCCTTTCTACAATCTATTAAGCCACCCACCAAAACCCTGTCCCAACTCCCTCTTCTATATCATGTACATAATTGATTTTTAACCTAATCATATTAGTTTACATGTAAGTGAATGTAAATGATCCAGATTCTATAGTTCAACAGAATGTCTGCTGGTTTTATGTTTCGATATGATAAGCATTTCGTCTGTGCCTTCAGATACATTATCAGCCAACATGTTAATGTTGGATGTCCTTCCCCAAATGTTGCATAAGAGAGAACACCTTGGACAGTCTGGCCTGGGAGTGTGGCCTGGGATTCCGCCAAGCATCTCTTCCAGCAGTGTGAAGCAAATTTCTCAACCTCCAGATTCTGCGTGATGTAAAAGAAAGTTATCTGTGTTTAAAAACACTCCCCATAATTCAAGAAATAAATGAGCATGTGAAAGGAGAGAAACTTGTTTTAGTTTGGGCACAGTTTCAGTTTTCAAAAGCACATGAAGGCAGAAAGAAAGCATCAAAAAATGCAGCAAATGCTGATGGTAGCAGCTCCAAAACCAAGGCTGCTTTAGACTAAATCCCATGTGGCAAAAATTTCATTCAATGAGTTTCCTTCTTTCTCTCTCTCTTTCAGAACTTTTTTCCCTGAAAAATAAACTGATCTGCACCTGATCACTTCCATGAATGGCACGAAGTGCAGACAATGTGATGAGTTTCTTTGATTTCTGTGCTTACCAGAAATTGGCACAAACTTAACATATGCTGTTTTCCACTTCCTGAAGCAGAGTACCTGGCATCGCCCCTGGCATCCAAAAATTTGAAAACTTTTAAGCAAAAATCCACCGGCTAAGTTTATACTTGCTACTGTTCAAGTCACCTTTAACATTTCATATGTTCCGAATAATTTTATGAGTGAACCAAATTGTGCATAAGAAATTTTACAACTAAGCTAACTAAGGGACATTTATCATCAGCACTGGAAAAAAAAAAAAGAAAGTATTATTACATATATTTTCTCCAATTTCTGCCTTTGCACCCAAGAAAACAAACAAATATTTTTCTACAATTACGGTGTTTCCTTGTTGTCTGCACTGCTAGTCAGGATCTGAAGCAACTGCAAATCGTCACCCTATTTGTTCATTTAACAACATTTGTCAAAATGCCTCCTCTGGTACCAGCACTGTTTCAGATGTTATTATGGGAACATGCAGAAAGGAATTAAATACAGATTTTGTCATCAGAGAATTTTAAGCTAGTTTATAATGATTGGTTCCTGGTGCCATTGCTATGTTTTGGCGCTGGCCCAGATGTGTATCTTTCGCTATTCTTGGGTTGAGAGAATTCTTACCATTTCCATCTCCTTGTACTTTTTTCTCTCTTTCACTTTTCTTGGTGTTTAAAGTCTTGCTACGTATATGGCCCTTTGTTTTGAAATCTTCTTGAATCATTAAAGTTAAAATTAGATTACAGATCAAAACAATTCTTAAGGTCTCTCTACTCAATATATCTGTTGTCGCTGCATCTCGGGAAGTGCAATGAATTGCCTGTAGAAAGTGAATAAAATCAGAACCTTTGCGTTCGATGCCGCAATGCATACACTTGAAAACAAGGCATGTTAGACAGGAGACCGGCCCGTATTCCGTGCAGGCTATTCCACAGTTGACTGCTGTAGTCAGTGCTAAAAGGCCTTAGTGTTTGTATTGACTTGTGGATCTGCCAGTTGTAAAGTCTCATCTGCAATACCAAATGCATAGGAAACCCCCTCCCTCTCACACCCCTCTCCCTCCCCCACCTTCTCTCTCTTACAACAAACCTGAATAGGATCTAGTAACTGTAGCCTCCAAAAAATGGCTCGCATGGCACATAAGCCATTTGACTGGTAAAGCCGGTGATTTCATTCTCTAGGTGGCGCTATTACTTCAACTTTTGATGAGTTGCTTAAATTACTTTAAAATGCCTGTTTATTTTCTTTGTGTTTCCATTATAAATATGTTAATTCTATATATAATAGTTGTCATTTAATGACAAGCTGCCTTCTAGTTTTATTTTAATAAGCCAATTTGAAGTTAAGTGATTTTTTAAAAATATAATTTTACATTTCCTAGTAATATTGCCTCAAAATTAAGGAAATCTTCTGCCAGCTTTCCTCTCTCCAAAAATGCAGAAGCATGTCAGAAACACAGAACGTCATCGTAAAGCTTCAGTCAGACCAAAGGAAACAAGATGAAAGCACGTTTAAGAGCTACTAGGTCCTGCGAGCTTTCAAAATCAGGACATTACTACCATGACAACCAATGAAAGTTCTTTCAAGTGAACCTTTGGGGAAAACTGTATAACATTCATTACTCTGGGCTCTTTAAAAATAAACTTTATTATGGCTCTCACTGAAGCTTGAAATTTACTCCCCCCCCTCACCCCCCGCCATCACTCTCCTGTCCCAAACAGGACCCCCTAATTTATCTAATGGAACCCATCCTCAATTGTTAGGCAGTGTATAAACTGAGAAATCAGGGCAATGAGCCAATTCTTAGCCTCCAGGATATTTGTTCATATTTGTCTCACCAAGAGTGTAAGTGCCCCAGAATTTGTACTTGAACTTGAGTACTTGCATTTATTTTTTAAATTTTTTTTTCAATTACAGTTGACATTCAATATCATTTTGTAGTAGTTTCAGGTGTACAGCTTAGTGGTTAGTCAATCATATAGTTTACAAAGTGTTCTCCCTGGTATTTCCAGTACCCACCTGGCACCAGACACAGTGCAATATTATTGGCTATATTTCCTGTGTTGAACTTTACATCCCAGTGATTATTTTGTAACTACCAATCTGTACTTTTCAATCCCTTCACCTTTCACCAATTTGCATTTAAATAAAAGCTTCCAAACCTCTTATCTGACCACTCAAGTTTTTCTACAGAAAGGAGAATACCTTCCTGTTCCACTTAGTAAACACACCCATTAACCACTTCCTCATTCCCAAAAGTTTTTCCCAAGTCAATGTATTAGTGAGATCCATGTTTCATGTCTGGATCAATAATGATTTCACAGATTTAATAACTGGATCCATGACTTTCCTAACGCTTTAGTATACGCATTCTGGAAAGACAAAGATGCATTTAAGTATAAAATTATTTAGGATTAAACAATTCTATGCCTTGAGTGGAATTTTAAGGGAAATTTGAGGACACATATGCCTAAGTTTAAAAATACTAAAGCCTTCCTCTGTGTTTTCCAGGGTTAAACCCCACATAAGAATGACATACGGATTTCATCTGCCGACATCATTTATTGCTTAACATCACTCCATACCCAACGGAATAAATAGATACAGAGTGTAAGGGGTAAGTGCGCCCATTCACTTTTGAAGCCCATCTGGGCATGTTATTCATCCTAATAAAGACAATTTATCACAAGGCAACTTAATGTGATTCTTGTTCCAGTGATTTTTTCCTCCACTACAACAACAGCTAGCATTGAAATCTAGACTTCCCCGCAATTCTCTCCTCCATTCCTATTTAAAATGCAATTCACAGCTTGAGATCACAGAGCCTGCCAGTGGCTGAATGACTGCGCTAGATGGCTGAGAGTCCTTCAGTTAAGCAGCAATTTTGCAATTAGTGGAAACCGAGTGCTAAAATCTTTTGAAAACTAGTTGAGACAAGTCAGCAATTACCCTATTAAAGGATATATTCACTTGCATGGGCTAGGCCAGCCCCCTCACGCAAACTGAAATTTTCCACGTGGGGAGATGCAAGTTGAAATGTTTTAGCTATCACAATCAATTCAGTATTATGGGCATCAGAAATGAGAGTGCCTTTCATTTTAAAAAATATCCAGAGGTTTACTCTCATACATTCTATTTGCTGTTTTCATTCAGGAAGTCTAAAGTTGTTCTTTTTTCTACTCTGGGACAAACTTCCTAAATCTTAATATGTTAATGACTACTTGTATGTGACTTTTGCGTTCTGTACATCTTAGATATTTTTGAACCTTGGTAGATCAAGTCTATGATTGAGACCCAAAGCTGCTGGCTGTTATATTCCACAAGTTCACTACCTGTAAATAGGTGTAGGAGTGTGTGTGTGTGTGTGTGTGTGTGAGAGAGAGAGAGAGAGAGAGAGAGATTTACAGATGATTTTAAAGACAAATGTAAAAAAAAAAAGTGAACAAGCTCTTTGCTGTATTATCAGGTGGGCGTGCTCAGCTTGTGGGAGCTGAGCTACAAACCAGAGCTATTTATCTCTGAAAGAAATGAGATTATCAATCATCTACATTTTGACTATTGAAAAGCTGGCACTCAAAGCTTCCAGGAAGGAGGGAATAATTTACATTGTAACTGTGCACTATTAAACTGAAAACCCAGGGACTTTGAGCTAGGATTTTTGCAAACTACATTATTTACAGGATTTCCCCCTCCTAGTGAGTGAAAATTAACCAGCAATATTCCGGCAACCTCCCCATCCCTCTTGGGCCATTATGAGATTTAGGCAATTAACTCACATAGTATAAATGAATCATTTGAAGTGATCATTGCGTTTTAGGCAAATAACCACTTTCTTGGTTCCTTTCGTTTGCAAGTAAAAGTTACAATTACTGTAAGGACATCCTAAAACAGATTTCCTAAATGCTTCATTTTCCCATACTTTAATGTTGACCTACTATACATCTCAAATGACCTTAAATATCACTTTAAAATAAACAAGATTTCCAGGCACTAATTCAGCTCTGAATGGGCTATGAAAGGCTCCAAAGGTATGTGAAAAATTACTGTTATTTTGCTTTAAAAAAATGTGATGTCTAAGTGTGCCTGCAATGTCCTAATGTTTCAAAACATGTACGTAAGTCTTGTTTATCTGGAAACCATTTCTTTCTGCTTATATCATTTATAAATAGGAAACACTTTGTAATAACTTAAAATAGCTCTACATACATAACACTTTTCCTGTCATAATACTTATTATCAGTCTATATTTACCAACATTTATCACATTTTGCAAAATAAAGTGGAAGACAAAACACGACTTTATAGTCCTGGAATTCCAGTAATGGTGACTAACATGTTTTAAATTCCAGTAAAGTTTATGGTTACATTTCAACAAGTGTCTCTTTCCTTTCTCTTACCTCTACTGTTAGTCCAGAGGTTAACTTACAAAAGAAAAGTCTTAAGCAAGGTATTTGCAAAATCAGGGAACAGGAGTTAGTGATTATTTTAAAGGGGTGCCATTCCCAGGGTCAAAACTTTGTAGTGTAATTTTTATTACACTGCATGTAGTGCAATGTTATCTATTATGTTTAATAACTTGAAGCACTAATAATGTCATTATGTTTAATAACATTATGCACCACAATGTTAGAAACCTTCAACCTAAAAACAATGTTGCATGAGGTAAACACTGCAGACTTCCATGTTCAAACTAATTAAATCTGTAAGTTTATCTCAATAAAAAATGTAAAAAAATATGTATATATAAATATAATTTTATAACCAAAATGGCTTTTGACCTTACAACAAATTCATATAAAAATAGATTTTTGGATAAAAATAGAGGAGTTATTTTTCAAGAAGTTGGGCCAGTTTAAAGGTTTCATTTAATAGCATAACACGTTTTATATGCAGTTAAAAACCAACGTTCCTTATTGCATACTGCTTTGCTTTAAAAGATAACTGTACTAGGAGAATGAATAAACACTCAGAAATATGCTTTTCTTTCCTTCTGGCCAAGAACATTCCTGCATTCTTGTCAGAAAATGTTCACTGGGTACTGCTGGCGTTGAGGAGTAAGTGTAAAACACCTGGAGAACCCTAAAATAAGACCCAGGAAGCCCTAACACAACACCAACCGTAGCCTGTCAAAACTCCACCAGCGCAGAAAACTTTTTGCGTTGGAGCCAAGGAGGCGCCACGGAATCAAAATTCATCTGGAGTCAGAAAGCATCATTCAACAAGTCCCTCCTACCAGCTCCCGAAGGGATCCAGCAAAGCCATCCCTTAACACTTCCCCACCCCCAGCCACTGCTCAAGGCAGTTTGGCCGGCAGAGGGCGCCCTCTACCTTCCCTATCACGGCACTCCCTGCCCCCTCCACCTCCTCGCCCCTCCACCCGTGTCCCTCCACCCTGCTCCACCACCGCACACAAACACAGCATCTTCCGACTGCAACTCTAGTTCATCCCAGCGGCCACGAGGCTTTTCTCCCCTGGGGATGCCCCCAGTCTGCAATTCTCCTTCTCTGACCGTCGGGCGTAAAGCCCCCAACCCTCGGCTATTTCTTTTCAGGCACAGATCACTCACTCATCCCTTCTCCCCGGCTCGGCATCCCCAGAGACCCACCCGAGTCAGGACATCCCACGCACACATCCCACCCACCCAGCCCGCCAAAGCCAAAACTTTTACTTCCCTGGAAGGTGTGCACCAAGGGAGGGGTGCGGGGTGGGACCGGTCTGGGCACAGCCAACCCCGGCGTTCCGCAGCCCCTTAAAGGTCCAAGCTGCGGGGCTGTCTCAAGTTTTCCAAGATACACTGGGCACTGGACCTGTATCAGTCCTCTTTGGTCTCAACTACTGGGGAGCAGGTGACCATGTGCTACGAGGATGGAGTTCCCGGGGTGGGGAATGCGGTCTGAGGGAGCGAGGGGCACCCCAAATTTGAGCGGGGACCGCCCAGCCCATGGGAAAGATTCATATCCTAGCACCGACAGAGTCATCTCAGGTAGGGCCCCCGACAGCTGGCGCCCTACATCTCTCCCAGGACCCATCCTCTCCTGGGGGAGGGTTTCGGGGGATCCCCGGGACGCTGTCTTCGTTCCCGTCGCGCAGATCCAGGTCTCCCGCACTCTTTCTATCCCCCATCTCAGGGCTTCCCGGGGTGCCTCTCCCTCGGGGATCTTGGCTGCGCCTCCGGTTCCTGTGATGGGAGGAGAAAGCTGCGCAGGAACAACTCCACATCCCTCCTTCTCCTGGAGGGGACGAAAGGAGTTCTGGCCTCTTCCCATAACTTCGGGGGCCCCCTAACCAACTTTCCCCAGCAGACGGGCGGCTCCCGCGCCAAGCCCAGTGCCTGGCCTCGCCTACCTCGGGGTCCACACAAAGCTCAGGGGTCGCCCGCGGCGGAGTCACATCGTTGTCCGGCTCCTGGCCCCTGCGCACAGACCCGGTCCCCGTCGCGGAGCCCCACGCCGCCTGCCCCAAAGCAGGGGTGGCAGCTGCAGTTTAAGTGTCTCATCAAAGCTTCACGACGAGGAGGTGGGGGGCGCGCCGAGCTGGCTCCTCGGCCCCGCCCGGGAGCCCGCGGCGCGACGGGGTGCGCGGGACGGCGAGCGGGCGGGTCCGCCCGGGCGCGGTGGCGACGGCGACCCGGAGCTCCAGCCTGCGCTTGGAGCTCGGGTCAGACATTATTTAGCCCTTCGGTTGAGCTTCGATTGGTCAAACGGCACCGCCCCCCTCCCTCCCCCTCCCCTGGCTCCCCAGCTCCACCGATACCCGTGCGGGGCGGCCGCTTAAAGGGGACGCCGCGCCTTTTCCTCGCCGCGACTCAGTCCCCGGGACTCCCGGGGCTTCCCAGGCCCTCGCGCCCCGCGCTGCCTGTCTCCGGAGCCCCGCGACGTAGCCCCGCGAGGCCAGCGCCAGCCTGGGGCACCTCCGCAGGACGCACGCGCTGTGCCCGCCGCTTCTAGGAGAGCCCTAACCCCCGCCCCGGGGAACCTCGCGTCCCGCGCCCTCGGCGGAAACCCGGGCTGCGCGCTCTAGGGCGGGAGGGAGAGAGTGCAAATCCTGCGCCCCTAGGGTTTTGCTCCCCTCTCTAGGAACTCCCAGCGCCCCATCCCGGCACCCAAGTTCAGTGTGAGAGGGCGTGCGTATCCCCGGCCACAGACACACCTTCCCGCACCACGGAGCTTGCAAATGCGAGCACACAATGAAATCGCACAGAGCAGGGGGGTATTGGTTTACTCCACTACCTTAAACACGCCGGCTTAACAAGAGTTCGCGCACTGACCTCTCCGTAGTTTGTCTAATAGGAATTCAATCAAGATAATAACGGCATTCTTTATTAATGAGCCCCCCCAGATAACGTTACACCAAGTTACTTGCTCCAGCCAGGAAAGCTAAGGCAATGACAGACCTTACTAAAGCCACACGCTTTCTAGCCGACCAAACAGAAAAACGGAAAGAGAAAGAAAGAAAAGAAACCCACCTTTTCAGTCACTACTTGTCAAAGTAAACATCAAGGCAGCTGCTCGGGGGAAGACTTCGGTCCCAAAACTCCCAGACTATTTTTTTTCCCCCTCACGTTCCCTCTGGTTAGAAAGAAGGAGGGTAGGGGCGAGTATTTGGTGCCCAGTCTGTACTCCTTCTGTTCTGCAGCAAAGAAGTTAAATTATTGATAGTGGAAAATGCATGGCGGAGGTAATACTCGCACCCCCTGAACGAGGAGCTCCATTTGATCACGGCAGAGGCAGGGAAATTTCATGCTAGCTCGCCGGGGGGAGCGGCAGCGCCAGCAGTCCTCTCGGCGGTGAATGGGAGAGTGGGTGGGAGTCCACGAGAGGGCTCCACGGTGCCTTGACGTGCGCTGTCATATGATACCTCCGCTGCCTCGAAATAGACACTCTAGTGCACGAATTACCAGAATCAAAATTCAGCGCATTTAAAATGATACATCTTTTATTAGAAGAGTTCCGTTCCAGGCATTGCATGGTTTTGCAGATGTTTTCAACTTCCCTCCCTAGCAAACTTACACACATAAACCACCCTTTTAATAATGGACCTTGGCAGCAAAGATAAATAAAAAAGTCTTCAATTTTAACGGGTCGGGGAAAGCATTTGGCTCCGTTGATCCTCCCCTCGTCCCCACCCCACCCCCCAGCAGAAGCTCCAACAGTCTTTCCGATTCGTATTTGCCAGTAGCAGAGACCCTTGGAGTGAACGAAAGTGGCTAGAGTCCTGAGGAACGTTTTCCATTTTCCATTGGACGAACCCTGTCAACCTTCTACCTAGGTTTCTGCAGTAAAGCTGAATTTTCTTCCCATTAGTGCGACCGATTCGTAACCACTAGGACAGGCCTTAATTTTTAGAACAAGAAACAATACAGCAATACTTAACTTGGAGTCCTCGGACGTTCTCGGAGCATAAAAATCACCTGGGTACCTGTTAAAATGCAGATTTCTCTTCTAGACGTGGTGATTTAGTACGGGTGGGGCAGGATCCAGGGATTGGCATTTAACAAGCACCTCAAACAATTCGGATGCAGAAAGCCTGAGGTCACACCTTAAGAAACACTCTCTTTTAAGGCATGCATAAATTGGTATCAGAAGAATCTCCTGTTCCCCCTCAAATTTGGGCAGGCCGTTTTGTGTGTATGTGCGTTTTTCTGTAATTTCAAAGAGGTCTGACCTAATAATTGCTGTAAGAATTTCTCTAAACACTCAAACATTAATTTGGGGAAAGGGGAAGATTTATAAACAGTTTCCTCTCCTGGACCCTCTTGTGGTTATCAAGAATGTGCTGTTGAGCTGAATATGTAATGTTAACATATACTCAGTTCAGTTTACCTAATGGTTTACAGTGAACAAAATGAGTTCACTTTTATTAGCTGTTTTAAAGCTGCTAAAGACTAGCAACAGAAAATATCATTCTCATTTTATAAAAAGAACCAGAGGCTCAGTGCCTTGAAATAAGGTGCCCAAGTTCACACAACTCAATGACAGAGACAAGATTTCAATGAACTCAGGAACTTCAGCTAGAAACATCCCTGCCTCCTCCACTCCAAAATAAGCGAAACTATCTGTTCCTTGCAAGTGTTATCAGGATGTGTGATCATTCAGAGCATCTTTGCAAATTGTTGGACTGAATAGTCAAATTATTCAAATATATGCATATTCTTAGAGTGTCACACATTTAGCTTTGCACCTCTGTTAACTTGACGGAACACATGGCCAATACAAACTACCCTGCCACACAGATAGTGAAGTTTATTGTGGAACATTGAGTGAATGTGAAATATGCGGGCTAGCCAGGAGAAGTAGGGCACAGAGGGCAAGAACCTGGGCTCAGCCGCCTCAAAGAACTTCTGCATTGATTCCCACGGGTGTGGGCTGAATGCAGACGCAATTTCTTCTAACATTGCAAAAACAATTTAAGAGGCTAGTTTCATAAATTAAAAATAAAAATACTTGTACCACTTTATAAAGTACACGAAGAGTTCTACTCTTTATGCTAACTTCAAACCCGTGCTTACTTTCCAACTTTAAAGTTGCTTGAAAATGAGTTATTTCCCCAGGTTTTCAAGCTCAGTTGTAATTTACTTCTGCAAAAATCTGGCAAGTAAACATCAAGAATCTTAGCAATCTTCTCACTGCCGCTCAGTTACAAATGATGGCAAATCTCCTACCTGTTAAACTCACAGTGCCACATCAGCATTTCTGCTGAAGAAAAGTGTTCTCATTTCCGAGACTCTGATTGTGTCTGTGGCCAATCTTCATATTTCTACTCTCCCTTGACATTATACAAATAAGTGTTTGTATCTTTACTTTCCAGTGTGTGGTGCAGTTTTACTGAGGAAAAGACAGAGGAGTCAGAGTAGCAGGAATACATAGAAATAAAAAAAGTTCAAATGCCAATTTCGATAAACCCTCTGATGAATCAGACATCTTGACACTTCTAAGCACTTCCAAACTTTCTGATTTGTAATTATAGTGTTACCAGACTTGAAACACTTGTCTTCTTGCCTTAGAAGTGCATTTTACATTCAAAAACAATGACACCATGATGAACTAAAGTTGTACCAATGCCTTGCATGGAATTCTAAATAATATGTTGTTTGTTTAATTCAGGTAACATATACAGTGTTTGGGGTCTAAGATCAACATTTTACAAAACTATTTTCCTGTTGTGATCAAGAGTGATAGTGAGAAAAACTTCACTGCTTGAAAAGAAAATGCTCCCTATTTTCAGATTTGTGGGCCTTAAA
This sequence comes from Mormoops blainvillei, assembly GCA_004026545.1. NCBI lineage: Eukaryota > Metazoa > Chordata > Mammalia > Chiroptera > Mormoopidae > Mormoops > Mormoops blainvillei. Next base: position 64,190 of record PVJD01003901.1, read on the forward strand.
AAATTAATTTTGAATTTTGACCTTTATTTATTTTTATTATGGTCTAATACTACACTAATCCAGTGTTCTAGAAACATAAAGTTCAGGAAGAAATGTGGATTCCCATCTAGTCTTGCCAGGAAATATATACTTATCTTCATTACCCAAGTGGGAACAGGGGCAGTAGGCTCAGATTTGACATTGGTATACTTTTTTCTATTAATAATTTTAATTGGCTAAGGTCAATTCTAGTATCACTATAAGCATCTATGTTTAATTATGTTTATTTATGCTTCCTAGTTACTCCTGCCTTCAGTCTCCTTTCGAGAAAATAAAATTATCTGGAATCAAATAAGTCGATCTCAAAAACTGCTGAAAATTGAAGTAATTAGCATAAAGGAAATAATAAGTACACAGAAAACTGTTCTGCTGAGCAGGATGGCAAAAGTATTTTCAAATTCGTGCTGGATGATGTCAAAGGCCCAATCCATTGTTGAACTATGTCGTCCACATCCTCCAAATTATTGAGTTAGGCCAGTCCTGAGAAAAATCTCAGGGGAGAAATAATATCCCTGTTCATTAGATGGCACTATGATGTGAGGTGTACTCTTCTCCATGAGCTTTTATTGAGCCATAAGAATAGCTCGATGCCACCCTTGAACATGTCTAAATTGGTCCACACCTGTTACAGGAATTATGTAGCCAGGCATGGCTATTAGCAGCAAACGAAAGAAAGGGACCTCAATAAGACAATGTTTAAAAAGATCAGGGTTAGGAGAACAGAACAAGAAGATAAAAATCTGGTCCCATCTTGGAGTCATATTTAGTTGGATCAAGAAAAACAGCACAAAAACCATCACCAAACAACTGAGACTAACCCCAAAACACAGGAGAGTTATCAGTTTGTCACCCTCCAAGTTACCAGATTTTCCCTGAGAACATTTAAAAACTAATGGTGAAGAATACATTGGTTTACTCACATTGTGATGTTTCTATAAGTATGGTCAAAAGGGATGTGACTGTGGACTTAGGACAAAAGTGAGGGCTGACCATGATAGCTGACTGTGGTATTTGTTGGCTTTACTGGGAGGAAAGCCATGGAAAGAATTAGAACATTTAAAGCACAGGGTCAGGACATTGAAGCTGATTGTAAGGAACAGATTACCTTATTTTTGAGACCCAACTATTGATGTTGGGTGATGATTCGTGTGAGAAATTTTCTACCATTAAATTTCATATTCTTCATTGGGAAACTTAGAAAGGTTTGCAATAAAAGATAACTTAGAAGAAAATAATCACTGAAATTCCCAAAGTCCTAGGAAAGACTTACATTAAGAATTCAGCCTATTTTTTATGTGATTCTGAATCTACATAGTGTTCATCTTTAATGGTCTTTTTGATGAAGGACCTGGGCCAGGTGTGCAACTGGCTCTCTCACCCAACTCCTCAAGATAGCACAAGCATGGTGGAAATAAAATCTTCCATAGCATACGTGTGGCAGCAAGGATCAGCCTTCAGATTTGTATAGCATACAGAATCATTTGGAAACACCTGAAACTCCTGACTTTCTCAATGGCAGTTTACCTTCTGCTTATTACCTTCATAGTTACATTCATTCAAATGATGAAAACTCCCTGAGCACCTACCACCAGATACTGCTCGATGGACTGTGATACAGGCAGATGAATAAAATAGATTTCCTCCCTTTAGGGGCTCAAATTCTAGAACTAAAATTTGTCTTTTAATCCATTTGGGCCACTTGTGAATTAGTTAAAGGTAGGAATTTTGTTTTGTTTTGTTTTGCCTTGGGTTTGGTGTATAGAAAGATGAGCATCAGCATGCCCTTAATGGCCAGGGGTCATAGTGATGGAAAAGAAACTTGTTCCCAAACCCACAGGGACAACTAGCAGCTGGGGAGGGCCCAGCCCCATTCATCAGTGCTCTAACTATCCTTGGTTAGCAGTGTTTTACAGAAGTAGACAAAGGATAAAGGGTTGGGGGTGGAGCAGTAGAGAGGAAATGAGACATATTTCAGACAAATAGCTTCTTCTGAATATGATTAGGTAGACATAAAACAGTAGATCCAGAAGAGACCTGAAGAGACTGTCTCATTTTCCTCACTTATCACAGGCCTATTGTAGAGGACCAGTCAAGTAGACTAGTCATCTTTTCTCTGAGGACCTTTCTAAGAACCCAGTAATTCTAGTGCTTGGATGTTCCCACTAGTGGTACATTTTTGTTCTCGTCGTAATTTATAAGTTATTCCATTCCACCCAACCTTAGTGAAGATGGAGAACAGCTGCTTACTAAACTCCTTGTATTTCTCATAGCAAGAAATCAGATCTCACAACCTTTCTTCATGAACTCCAACTTCCAATCCATCTTTCCCTTGGTCTACCCTGGACCTCCTCCAAGGTCTCCATATTCTTCTGAAAATGTGAAGCCCCAAACTAGACATGTGTGTGAAATTATCCAGGGCTCAGGAAACATGGGAGTCATGAGTTATCTGAACATAGCTGTTGGGAAAACTGAAGGGAAGATTCAGTCAGATTGACAAATCCTCTTCTTGCAACTTAGAGACAGAAGTGGCTGTTTCATAAAAAGATGATCCCTCTTGTCAAAGTTGTATCTTCTATCTTTAGTTTTTAGAGGGAGCATTTTTCAAAAGAAAGACATTTTGATTAGGACATTTAATTTTAATACTTCTTTTACTCTCCATAAAATTGCTGAGAACATGTGATTTTTCTGTACTCCACTTAATTTCCAAAGTTGTGGACCTTTAACTGTTAACTTGGGATGGTTTTCATTTTGATCTAATTTTAATGTAATTTGATGTAATTTTGATAGTATCGAGGTAATTTATTTCAGAAGATAAGGGCTATGAAATACCACACTACTACTGAAGTCTGAACATTTTCCTAAATCAACCATTAACTGTCAGTTTTTTTGCATACAAAACATAATTGGAATAGTGTAAGACTATATTGAAGCCCATAAAATAGAATTATGCTAACCTCCATGATAACTAGCATTAAGTTTACCTGATTATTTCACTTGTCAGGTATAGCTCTTAGGACCTCACAATCCAACGTGACCAAAAATTTCAGGCCTTGTAATTCCAGAGCCTAGGTGAAAGCATGGCATCAGCAGAAATAGCATTCCCACTACTCATGGCTGTCTGGCTGGGGCATTCAATGGCAATCGCACAATCAGCTGGGTAGTCCCAAGAAGAAATTACTCTAGACATGGAACAAAATTAGCACACTAAACAGGAGGAGAACATTTGTTTCCTCTTCACAGTGTCATTTGAGAAGCTGTCAGAGAACTCCGTGACCAAAAGGAGGCTACCAAGAATATTTGCTGTAAGTAGGCACTTCTGAAAACAGTCTACCAGTGCAGGGCACCAATGAGTGAGAAGTCTAGCTGGACCTAAGAAAGGCTGATGTTGATGCAGATGAATAGGACAAATATCATGTTTCATAAAAGCTGAGGGTAGAGAGATGGGGTAAGATGGGAAATGAATGGCAGAGCACATGCATTTAAATTCCAAGACCCCTTAATTGCCATTTAAAAATTTTTTTAGTCATTTCTATATATGCACTCAGGGAAACTCATTCTTCTCTGATTGGACAGTAGTCATGACCTGGGAGAGGGGACAATATATGGAAATGAGAGTGCAGATGGTTAGATATCAAATTCTGGAAGACAGATGTTGATTCCATCATACAAATTAAATATATTTCTCAGATGCAAATTCAGACCACAGTAGGGCTTTCCTCAAGACAGCCTTTATGTTGAATTAGAAAAATGAAGACCCCCAAACTTTATGACCAACTTTAAGCTTCTCCCAAATGCAGTGTAGCATGGAGGATCTTTTATTTCACTGGTATATTTTCCTGGAAGCGTTGGGGGGAGTGAGCCAATACTGTCATATATTCTGACTTTTCCAATAAAAATGTCCTATATTTCTGACCTTTTTAATTTAAAAAATGTTCCCAGAATAAATGCCTGAAGTTAAGTTGCATGGCTCGTTGCTTTATGTCTATACTGAATGCTAATTTGAATTATCATTCTCACATAATAAACCAGATTGTGGATGTTGGCATTACAACCAGATTGTGGATGTTGATCATCTTAGAACTACTTTGCAAGCCAAATTTCCATTGCCTTCCATTTTATCTGCACACAAAACCTAATTAAAGTAAGTAAAAATAAGTTGAATTCCATAAAAGAGAATCATGTTAACTCACATGATACCAACTTGTCTAAAAAAATATGTAGAAGTTTGATACATTCTTGACTATTTGCTTAACTAATTACCATTTTTTCTAATATTACTTGTTATTGTTGTGTTTTTGGTAATTCATACTTAGTTATGTATATGATTTTGCCTTCTATTCCTAGGAAGAATTTATAAGGTATCCAAGTACTTTATAAAGTACCCTCCAATTAATTGATGTTCATAAGAGCACAACTTCAGAACAGTATTTAATAATAGAAATTAATCACAAAAGTGGAATTATACATATGGATGCGATACGAAGAACAAAGAAATGGACTTAAAGACTACTTTTTCAAAAATGATGTGGGTTAAATTAGTAAACATTTCCTAACATTTTTAAAGTCTAGGGATTTTAATAAGTACAGTTACTTTTAGAATGCCCCCTTATTTACTGATCATTTTAAGGGAAATAATTTTTTTTGTTTTCCTAGGGAAAGGAGTGAGAAAGCTACAAGAATTTTGTTACTAAAAAACAAAAAGCTGTTGTCAAATCTCAGGTAAGAATCCAGAACCAAATTAAGTAAGTCAAAACACAGAGAATAATAAAGGAATTAATGAAAACTTGAGGTTTCAATTCATTTTAGCTAGTGTCTCAATAATGATAAAGTAACTATGGAGTGTTGAGGAACATTAACATAAAATCAGTTTTATCCCATCATTTTGTAATGAATATTTATTATCATGCTGTTAACGTTTTGTTAATTCTTCTATTTTAATAATTAATCTCAATTAAATACAAAACACTTTATTTTGAAAATGAAGATACTTAAAATTTTGCAAAGGCTGTCCACTCTTTTCTTATGTTTTATTGGAAAACAGAAAAAAATATCATTGTAATATGATATGGTTTTTAAGGCCCGTATAGTAGTCAATAGTAGTCAAGAGATAGTTTAAACTCTATCATTTTCTGGCCCTGTGACCTGGGTAAGTCACTCCTTAGCCCAAGCTTGTTCACGTAGGCACTCTGAGTTCCACAGAAATGTTTGTTGAATAAGTTGAGAGAACTACATTACTGTGCACCTCAGTTGCTCAATCAATAAAATGAGGGTAGTGGGCTCTAAGGTATGATTATCAAGCCTGGTAGTACATTTAGACCTTAGCTCAGAAAGAACAAATGATTCAGGCGATTTCAGTGCACTAGGCTAACCAAGGAACTAGATCACCTTCAAGGTGCTTTCTGCCATGTAAATTTGGACTCCTTTAAGAAACTGTGTGTCTTCTGGTAAACTAAACTTGGAGCTTATGCAATTATTTTCCCTGAAGTGAGAACCTGGAGCCAAGGTGAGGATTCATATTCTTTTTTATATTACATAGTATCTCTGACAAGGCTTTCAGTGGACTTTTTCATACACCAAATGTCCTTTAAGAGCATCCTTTCCTGTTGGACTGGTTTTCAGGACATATCAAATGCATTATGCATTCAGGCCAACTTTCCTGCAAAAATCAGAGCGGAGGCAGGATGAAGCCCCCCAGAGACCCTCACCACTTTGATTCCTTACATGACTTTGGCAGTTCTGCAAAGACCACTGACTTGTGCTGACTTACCAGTATGTGTCCAATCCCTCATTTAAAACCACACCTTTCCAGGGTTTGCTTTCCAGGAGGAAGATGAATGACACTTACAAGGAAGTGGTATCAAGTATAATTCCCTTACCAAGACTATCTTCCAGCTTAGTTTCTAGAGCTGGCCATGCTGAGTTCTGAGTTGATGCAAATGCACAAAGGATCCAGATATCAATTCTTGGCGTTCTCCCAAATGAGTTGCTATTTCCAGAGAAGCTCCAAGTTTGGAGTGGAGTCTTCAGAGGAAGAACATTGAATTGCACAAGGAAATCCAATAAACATTTTAGTCCCCAACAGGGACTGTAAGCCTTGTAATTATGTTTAGGATTGTGCTTGTCTATCCTCTTCTTCTCCATATCTGTAAACAACATGTTAGCTTTGGAGATTTGTTATCCACTGTGTTTTGGAAGAGGGCGTTCCTCATAGCATCTGCAGTGCTATAGTCAGTAACAATTTGAAAAGGCAAATTTATGAAATGGTCTCTAAACACACTAAATCCTAATGTAAACAATTTATAACATTTCTTACTCAATAACTCTCAGAAGTCAATTAACTTGGAACTGCCCTAAACAAGTTAAGAAATGAGTTAGACATCATCCATTGGGTTGATAAAACAAAGAAAGGGGAAGGAAGAACATGCAGGTGAAGAGTTCCAGATCCTAATCTTTCTCTTCAGTGAGTATATAGTTATTTCTGGACAACTCTCTTTCCTGCTAGTGTTTTAAAAAAGACAATAATAATAATAATAATAACAGCTAAGATTGCACAGGGATTTACAGGTTTATTTACTAGTTAAAAGAAAGGGCTTTGCTGACTTGGGGTGGTAAACACACAGTACAATTACAGTTGATGTATGATAGAACTGTACACCTAAAACCTACATAATTCTATTAACCAATGTCGCCCCAACAAATTCAATAACAGAAGAAAAGAAAAGAAAGGGCTTTGCAATTGGACAGACTTGGTTTTGAGTCAAGCTTAGTCACTTATTGGCTCTGTTAACTTAGGGTAGTTAACTTATTTCTTTAAGATTTTATTTATTTATTTTTAGAGAGAGGGGAAGAAAAGGAGAAAGAGAGGGAGAGAAACATTGATGAGAGAGAGAAACATTGATCATTTGCCTCTCACACATGTCCCAACCGGGGACTGAACCTGCCACCCAGGCATATGCCCTGACCCAGAATCGAACTGGCAAACTTTTGCTTTATGGAACAATGCCCAGCCAACTGAGCCACACCAGTCAGGGCAGAATACTTAATTATCATTCTTAATAAAATACTTAATTTATTAACTGGTGCTTCCATTTCCTTGTTATAAAAATGGGAATAACAATAATCTCTGCCTAGAAAGGTTTTTGTGAGGTTTCAATTAACTATGAAAATGTAGCATGCTTACCACAGTGAACTCAAGTTAGATTTTATTATTAATATATTTGATCCTCATGAAACAGATTAAGTGTTGTCACTCTCTCCATTTTGTTATTGCAAAAATAAGGCTTCAAAAAGGATAGGTGACAATTAGTGATTTGAAAGTCTTTCATTAGATAGCAAAGATTCAATATAATTCTAAAACAGCACTTGCGGCCATTAAGTTTGAGATTCTCAGCCATCTCAAAGGGTTGTGGTAAAGATCTTGTAATGAAATGTATGTGCAAATGTAAAAATGGGAGATCCAAATCAAATCTGGGAGGTAGTTATTAGATAGAGAGACATGATTTTATAATGGACTTTGGAACCAGAAAACTTTAGGTTGAATTTTAACTTTTCCAGTTAAAATTTGCTATATAATTTGGGGTAAATTAAACTCTCTGAGCTTCAGTTTTCTTATTTATGTAATTAAAATACAAATCTATCTCAGAGAATTGCTTTGAGGGTTAAATAATAACATATGTCAAATGCAAAGCAAAGACCTTGGTCCTGGACAAATGCAAAATAAATGTTATCCCATTCTATCATAATTTGCATATGCTTTTCCCTAGTATAGTAGCAATGACAAAAATAAAGTCTTTATAGTCTGCTGAGGTTAGTAAAGTCATACCAGGTATCTGTGGCAATGCTGAATTAATGACCAGAGTCTAAACTTTCTCCTTTTCAATAGAGTGATGGGTTTCTAGGGCAGTCGGGTAGAGCTGGTGGTATTAAGGATAAGTTTTAGAGTAATGGCAAGTTCAATCAATACAAATATGTCTCCTGCACCTTAACCATCTTATCACTTGGTTCTTTCTCCACTTGGCAACATGTTTAAGCAAAAGTGAGTTTTAAAAGTTTTCTTTAAATGTCAGTTTTCTTTTGCCCTGAAGGAAAACTCAATGACCAGTTCCGAAAAGCAACAAGTGTTCTATGGTCAAACATGTTTGGGAAATGCTGCAGAGTAGTATTTGCAGATTTTGTCACCAGTAGAGATCGGACACCTTCATGTCACATGTCAGTTGTTCTAGACACCTTTAAATACATTGGTGCTCATCACTACTTCAAAATTATACTATTTACCTTATGGCTAGGTCTTATTTAGTGCCTTGAAAAACACTAAATTACTGTCATACATACACTATTTTTTTATTTTTAACTGTATTGCAATGCAATTGGCTTCTTTTATAATTTTATTTTTTATATTATTCATTTAGAAGCATTATTCTGAGAAGGGTTTACATAGGCTTAACCTGACTGCCAAAAGAGTGGGATCTATGGCACAAAAGTACTTACAAAACCCACGTTAACGCAACATTCTCCAAGGAGAAGAAAAAATAACATCTTTCTTAAACATTGATTATGGAAGTTGTTGGGGAGAAAGAAATCCTCATTAGAGGAGGAAGGTAAACGCAGAAGAAACCATTGTTTTCTACCAAAGTAGCCAGAACAATAATGAGCAGGGACAGTAGAGATCAGTCTCAACGGCCAAGTGGCCCCTGAAGAATACTCACCAAAAAGACTCTTCCATTCAAAACCCCCTGTATAAATACTAACCCTGTTTTGGTTTCCTTTCTTATTTCTCTGCTCAATTTTCTTCATGGTCTCTCCCTCTCTCTTTTCCATTCACTTACTCTGCGATATCCTATTCAAAAAGCTTTAGATATTTATGGAGCCTCTACAATCACCCAACTTGGGTATTTCTTCCCACCATTACCCTACTACCTAAGGAGAGTAGGTAGTTGTTATATTTCTTGAAGCTGTAGGTAAGATAAATCAGTTCCAACTCCCTGTGGTTCAGATGCATATAGAATTTAGCATATTCTGAAGAAATTTCTAGATTTCATAACACCCTAACATGCAATCTGGACACAAAGATCTCAGTGTATTTTCTTCTGCTCCTTAGGGCAATTGATGAGATTCCCCTTTTCCAGTGTGAGAAGATTTTTGAGTGCATTGAACATTCACTCAGAGGTTAAAAATCAACAAAATCCTTTCTATCTGCTGTGATCATCCAGAAAATGCTCACAACCGGTCAAAATGTCTCCTATAAGGCCACATGTATCTTCTAGCTTCAGGCTGAACTGTTAAATGCAGAGGTCACATGTTGCTAAAATGCTGGTCTTTTAGAAACTAGACTAGGTTTTTCTATTTTTAAAATAATACTTTGAAATGTATTTTGCCATTTATGTAAAATAGAGTTCAAGAATGATGTCTGTCATCCCTGGTGCATCGGAAGTTATTTTAAATATGGCATCTTTATAAAAGTCAATAGCTGCCTCATCAAAGGGCAATCACGTCCAGTGTGGGTGGCTGTGCCAATTGTTTCTGAACTACTGCAGCAATCTAGCCAATCCCAGGGAATGGCTTGCAGCCTTTCTACACCCACATTTTTTCTTAATTATCTCCACCAGGCTGAGTTAGCTAAGGACAGATCTATAGCATTTCTTGGATGTCAAAATGCCCACACACCTTCTGCAATCCTTGGGCTACCAGCTCCCTTTCACGTTTCTCCTGATTGGTCAATTTGATTATCTGTTATCATGTGTGTATAATGCATTGTTCATGACAATGTCAGCATGTGATATCCTTGATTTTAAAAGGAAATATCTGGAAAAATCAGAACTCCTGCTTGCCCAAAGAAAGTAGGCAGAAGTTTGAGACCATTGTTCAAATTAAACTTTCCAAGTCATCGTTTCTCAGAAAACAATAGGTTCGATGTCTAGATTGTTTCTATGTTGGGTTCAAATAAGCTGCTTTGATTTTTCATAATGTATTTCTTAACCAGTCGATGGCACCCAAGATTGCAAATCATCAAAAGTCAGGATGACTTAGGCTTTACTTTCCACCAAGAAACAGTTATCCATCATATCACCCAAACTTGAAACTAAAATGGTATTTAGAGTTTATCCTGGGGACATCATCCTTTTTTTATGTGTGAGGAAATAGAGATCGAGAGAGACTAATTGATTATTTTCCCAGTTAATGACGACTAGTTAGGAGCCAAACTTGAACTCAGGCTTTTAATCCAGTTCACTGTGTTCTCTTAAAAAAGGTAAGACTCCAGAAGTCTGTCCTCTTCTGGGGAACAGAACAAATTAAAGGACCAGTTAATGTCTCTAAGCTATAAGTTCCACCAAGATAAGTACCACTCGGTCTTGCTCATTGCTGAATCTCCAGATTCCTGGCACATAATAGGATGTGAATTAATACTTATAGAATAAAATTATAAGTGTTAGATCTATAGAAAGTATACCTCTTGGGCCAAGTGGGAAATGGTTAGTCAAGCTCATGATGCCATTAAGTATCAGAATATCTACCAAGGTAAGCAAGATCTGAGGCATCCAAGACTGGGATGAAATTCCAGAGTATTCTAAGAAAACAAGCCAGTGTGAATTCATACATCAGATATGGGTGGGGCCATGACCTTTGAGAAACTTCCAGGCTCCCAGATTGTGACTCATAAGTAAAAGTGAAGTGTTTCTTGGCTTTGGATCTTCCTACTCTATGTGTGTGTGTGTGTGTGTGTGTGTGTGTGTGTTTTTTTCCTCTGTTGTTTTTTTTTTCAGGTGTGGGGGTGGGGGGGGGAGGGTATGGAATAAATGACTATGCCCCATAGGTGGTAAGTCAGCTCCAGGAAGATTCCTGCCTTCTTTGAGTCTCTTAGTGTGGGAGAGTGGAAGAATGGCTTAGGAAGGAAAGGTGACAAGCTGGTAAAAACCTTTTATTTAGGCCTGCAACATTTTGGAAGCTCTTCATTGATCATTTAAAAAAAAAATTAAAGATATCAAAATGGGAGGATATAGTACCCACAGCCCCCTCAGATGCCTAAATGGGGTCTGGAGAGGAACAAGTACAGTCCTGAAAATTTGAAGAAATATATTCTGAGTCAGTTTTCACCTCTTACTGGTACCATGTTCTTGGACAACTCTGAGCCTGAGCTTTGTCGTCTGTGAAGAGTGACGGATGAGTCCTGGCCTACACAATTGCTGAAGACATCAAACAAGGAAACCCTAAAGAGCTTTCAAAGCATTCTGTGCAAATGAGCTAATATTACTAGGAAATACAAATAAAGTCGGCCTTATAGCAGAATTCTGCATCATAGGAGTCTTTCAGAATGTTGGAAAAAAAGATAGAGAAAAGTCAATCTGAATTTAAAAATACTCAGAATGAACATTCCAAAAATTGCCAAATGAGAATGAAGGCAAGGGGAAAGAATTAAAATTTTGATTTTTGCACTGTGGAGTTTTGGGGTATTAGTCTCCATGGAATATGCGTATCTTTCACAAGAAACTCTGTTAAAGCAGTAGCTTTAACTTCCAAAGTAAAGGAAGAAAGATTTCAGTTTTTAAAAATTATGGTCACTCTTAAGCCAAATGGGAGAGAAAATTTTCTTTTTATTGTTTAAGAATTTAACCTTCCTCCCCTTGAAGGCCTTTCCCTTCTCCAATTCCATAAGATACAATAAATGATAAGCTATCACTAAATGTTAATGTTTATTTTTATTAAGTACCACTCACTGTACTTTACATAGATTATGGCATGTAAATTTTAAGAGACTCACTGCTTGTTAAATTCACTAGAAAACTCAGACAAACGTGCACACACACACACACACACACACACACACACACACACACAGCAGGAGCAGATCAGCAGAGAAAGATACCAGCCAAAGAAAGATAATTTGAGATACTTCTGAGGTAGCAGTTGTAAAATTAAAATAGGCAACTCATTAAATTATCCACAGAGTGAAAAGAAAGCTACAAAAATAGATATTTTTTCTGGCAAGTCAGTGCTTTTCAGAACAAATTTAGTTTTAAGCAAAGTCTTAAAATCAGATGATATCAGTTCATATTTGCTAGAATCGTTTAAATGGTTGGATTAGTCTGTCCTAATTAAAAGCAAAGATTAGCTTCACTGACATTTGGTAGAAGTATATTTTATAAAAAAAAAATATGTTCAGTTAGACATCATCTTAACTGACAGATTGTAAGCAATTTGATTGAGTGAATGTTATTTGAGCAAGTTGGAGCCTAGTCCCCAAATCACAGAATTAAAAATAAAAATCCTTTGTAAGTCATGTTTCAATGCTGACTTTTTCTCATTTTTATTTGTTGGTTTTTGTGGCTGATTATGTATTTTGTGGTCATCCAGGCCCTTTCCTCTCACACTAGTTGATTTGGGAATGTTGTTTCTTACTAAAGCTTCCCCTAGAGGACAGGCCAGGAAAAGGAAAGAAACTAAATTCACTTGCTTCTGCTCTTATGAAGAATGTAGATTAGAGAATTGACAGGGGAAAAGTCTGGGAAATGAATGAAGCTTAGGTATGTTGATTTTAGATCTTCTAAAGGTCATCTTTCCAATTTACATTGATAGGCAATTGACAAATGATATTTTGTAAGCCAACAACAACAACAACAACAACAAAACACTTGTTTCTAAAATCCCCATTTACTGCCTTGACCACACGAACTAGATGATATTTACAAAAACCAGTACTCTGGTTCAATCAAATGAAAATGATGTATTCAAAGAGAATGTCATAGTGATACCTCCCACTTATAGAGTGTCTGCTTCCCACTTTCCAAAGCCCTTTCAGACACTCTCTTCTATCCTCCCAAAATTGCTGTGTTGTAGGTCTTACTATCAATGACACTGAAAAAGCTACAGGCAGGATGAATATATTTCCATCTGAATTAATACTGATGTATTCCATTGGGGGAGCTAGACCAAGCTAAAATCTCCTACACAGAAATATGCAAAACCAGGAGGTACAAAAGTAAGCTAGGCTACTGTTATTTGGGGGGAGGGTGTTAAAATATCCCCTCCCCCCTTTCTTCTCCTTTCCTCCTTATCACCTTCTAATCTTCTGTCTGATTTTAAACAGGCCAGTTGAAATGTCTTGCTTTCTTGCTCAGGAGCTCTATGTAAATATGCATAAACAGTGACTATCAGGTGCACCATTCTTAAAGTGACATTTATTTCCAGGACACTTTAGGTGAAACCATTTCATCTCACAAGTCGAAGATGTGTGTGTTCTTGAGAGGGAATGACGTGACGCTTTTTAGGTTTATTTAAGTGTTACAGATCTCGAGGTTAAAAGAATTAGACTGTTAAGCATTTTCCCTCCTTGCCTCCCAAAGACGTGAAATCTGCAATTTTCTCGCTTCCACTGTCAGATAAATTGACAAGTCGACTATAAGGATAATATTCCCTTAACGATGCATTCACTGGAAACCCTAGCAACTGTATTAGGCAGCAGCAAGTATTCGCTAGCAAGGAATCTTGCGGAGAGAGGGAACTCTACAATTTAGAGTGACAGATGATTTTTTTTTCATCCATCAAGTAGGCTCAAAATGTCACAATATTTACACCTCTTCCTTGGTGCATTAGAATCCAGAGACTGGCAGACAGAAAAAAAGATCCGACCAGTTGCCGCTTGATTGGGGAAAAGCAACCGTTGCACCTTTAAATTCTGCCCATCCATTCCTAGTGCCGCCCCCCTTCTTGGGATTTTGCAATAAATCTCCCAGTTCTGCGTTCAGCCCTGCAGATCCGTATTTAAAACAGCACCATCTGGGAAGGGTGGGTGGCGATGGTGATGCGGGCTCCTTGGAGTTCCTTTGCAGCACGCTTGGAATTGCATCAGACTGATCAGAAATCCCCCCGCCCCCAAGCCCAGCCCCTCCCGCCACGCTCCCCTCCCTGCCCCTCCCTTTCCCTCCTTTCGCGTAGATCTGACTGAGAAAACGACTGGATCTCGGAACAATCTGTGCCCCATTCGCTGGTGGCTTGCTCCGTAAACCTACGCTCTTTGTGTGCTGAGCAGCCTATCATCGTCATCTGATCCTAGTGCCTGTTTTTTTATTTTTTATTTTTTTCCTTCTAAATCTCCACAATATCCTCGCGTTGCCTATGAACCCATCCTTTGCACCTGAGCAGAGTGGTGATTCTTTCTTTGGAACACTGTAAGAGTCAAGTCCTGAGTTTCGGAAATAGGTTTTCCCTACGCTCCCCCAACCCCCACCCCAAGCCCTATCCTCTTAATTAAGAAGGGCTGATCCCGGAAGGAAGATTCCAAACGCCCAAGCCCTGGGGCGAAAACTGCCGGGGCTCGGCTCGGCGGCGGGAACAAAGGGCCCGGGGAGGGGGTGGGTCGAGATCTGTAGGAGTGTGGAGAGGTTGGTGGCCCCCGCGCAGGGGCGCGCAAGTCCCTGGGCGCCCAGAGGAGAGGCAGGAGGACAACGCTCCTGCGCGCTCTGGCCGCTCCGGCTCCCCTAGGGGCCAGGCGGGGGAGGTAGAACGGAAGGCTGGGAGGCTCTGAAAAGCTCCGATCTCCCCCGCCACCGGCCCACCCGTGCGGCGGCGGCGGTAGCCCCGCGGCGAGCCGGCCGCCCTCCGCCCGCGCTTCCCGGAGCAAACTAGCGGTGGCTCCGCGGACTGTGCGCCCAGCTGATTGGTGGCTCTGTCCCGGCGCCGCGCGGAGTGTTCTTCTCCACCGCCTCCAGCCGCCCGGGCCCCCTCCCCCGGCCCACTCCCTAGCTCTCGGGCCTGGAAGGCACCTTCTCCTCCCAAGGAGAGGCCCCCCCCCTTTCCTTAGTTACCCCGACTGACTCGGACCTGAGCTCAGAGAGGCATCCGGCCCGGCGGGGAGCGGAGCGCTGTCTCGGCTGCTCTCCTTCCCTTGAGAAAGCGGGAGCCCTCTAAGGCAGCGCCCGAAACTCGTGGGGAGGGAGGGGGAAAAAAAATAAAACACCAGAAAGAAACACCCAGCGAGGCATCAGGGCGACGGAGGGGAAGAGATAGAATGAGGAAGGGATGGAGGCAGAAGGAGGGGGCGGGGTGGAAGGAGGGGGGAGGGCGGGAAGGAGGAAGGGAGAGGGAGAGAGGGAGGGATACAGAGAGAATGAATCCTTCTCACTAGAAGAGCTGAAATTACCTTGATTCATTTTGTGTTGGAGATTTAACGTTACCTCCTACCCTCTCCCCAACCTCCACTTCCCCTTCCCTCACCGCACACCACCTTCACCGCCTCATTCTAAATCGTACGAAGTCAAAATTTAGAAAATCGAATGTTGTGTAAAAGCTTCATAATTAGTAATGAATCTACTGTACACACACACACACACGCACACACCGGCAAAAAGAACGGAAAAGAGGGAGGTGAAGAGGAGAAAAAGAGAGAGAAATCTTACATTTGAATCAGACATTTGCAGGTCCAAGTTAACTAAACTCATTATATTCGCAGGACGACTGAACAGACTGAATGGACCTCTTTTTATTTTTTTTCTTTTCTCTTACCCCTAGGCTTTCACCTAGTGCAATTCAAACTGGGCAAATAGCAAGAAACAACCCCCCTTTCTCTCTCGCTTTCTACCTCCTCCCCTCTACCATGCGTCCTCTCGGGAAGATCCAGTATCAAAATAGCTCAAGAATTGGGGTTGCGGGGGTCCCCGCCCCGGTGCTTACCTTCTTTGCGGTTTACACCACCCCGGTGGCTAGATCCTGGAGATAAACACTTGCATTTCCCAAAGTTAACCCAGTATACCAACCCGGAGCTTGCCAAGAGTCTATTCCAGCCTACACCGCTAGGAAGCCAACTTCAGTGAGCTCAATGAGGGGACCAAACTGGGGCTCGCTTTCCAAATGCTCCACTCCAAAATCCGACTCTTCAGTCCCGATCTCAGTGTCAGCCGAACCTCAGAAAAGACGCTTCTTAAGGGCGACACAGGGCTGGCTTTACTGTGGGGCCAAGACGGCTACCTGGAATACCACCACCTCGGACAAACCCGTTGGCTCTGTCCAAGGTGCTGAATGGACTCGGATCGCCCCGATTACACATTACACACCGCCGGCGCAGCAGGAGGAAAAGGCAAAAAAAAAATCTCTAATTAAGTGATACTTGATATTGCTCTGGACGGTTCCTTCCACTTCCTTACGTTTTGTCACGTGCGGATGGCTTTGCCAAAGCCATCCTGTTAATAGTTGATCACATGTTGATACGACCCTTTTCTTCTATGAGAGGATTACCCGTTTCATTATTGGTGATATGCTCTTCTGACTTATTTCTCTCCCACCAACCCCACCCCCATTTGCACCCAAACTCCCAGTCTCTACCCCATCCTTACCCCCACTCCACCCCAGCCTCAACCTCTAGTAACATTATTGTTTTTAGATGAAAATTAACCCCCCTTGTGAATGTCAATTACATGCCCATTTATAAATCAGAATATGCTCATACACCACACACATAGAGGCAAAGGATGAAATGCAGGAAGGCTGGGAGAGAAGCATCAGCCTTGAACAGCCAATATAACACACACACACACCCCTCTCCAGCTCCAAGTTTGTTCCACGCAGTTCCACATTGCTGTGTTAAATCTCAAATGATTCCATTTAAAGTTGCACTGTGTAAAAACCCGATTCTCCTGGCCTGAGTAGCTGCTGTTCTTTGGCGTGTGAAATGCTAGGAAGAGCTGTGATATGCCCGTTGTTAAGCAACATGTCAAGATTTTTCAATTATAATGCAGGGTTTATTGCTACTCACCATTGTGCCTTTGCTGTCCTGGAGACTCAAGTGTCTTAAAATCCCGTCTCCCCAACAGATGCTGGAAGGTAATGTGTCTTGTTTGAAGTCATCATGTGAGAAGTTCGGCTTTGCTCAGTGGATCGCCCACCACTTGGTGTGACTTATGAATCTAATAACCCTTTGCAATATCCGCAAGCTTAAACTCTCAACCACCTTGGCGACTACAGAAGACAAAGCAACTGGCATCGATGTTGAAAAACCTATAGATTTACGCAAACGTCCACACTCCGAGAGACACGTTTCCTTTCGAGTTCTTACGTGATTCTAATGAATGAGCGAGGTTACCAATGACTGCCCAACTGCCCTGCTATATAGCGGTTGGCTCCTGGAGCTGCCTCCCAACCGCCCGTCACTGAGTCCTGGTACAGAAAGTTCCCGGGGAAAGTGAGGAGTTTCAGGGTATCCTCATAAAAATAGCCCAGCCTGCACACCGCTCCCTTGCCCACTGCTCAGGTCACACCCAGGGCTCTGGAAAAGCTAAGCTCGGCTCGGGAGATTTCTCTGTCGCCAGGTAAGAAAACCTTCGCCTCCTCAGGCTAGGGCGGGAAGACCGCTGGGGAACTTGTTGCTTATCAGCGCCAGTAGGCTACCGCTTTAATAATAATACCAGAAACACGCAGGGGGAGGGGGTTGGGGGGTGGCAACGAAGACAACTGACTATCCATGCTGTTTACGTGACCAACTCACTGTGACTCCCTTGGTATAGGGAAACTTCTTAGAAAAGTTCGTGCCCCTCCCCCTTCCCCATCATGACTAAGGGTCTCCAGCTGATGAGGTCGTGAGTGATGTTCAAGTGGGGGTGGGGGCTAGTCGGCGGGGGATCGGGGGAAGGTGTGTGGGTGAGTGACTTGTCCTTGGGAACAACTACGTGCGTCGAAGCGCGCATCAGCCCGGCGACTTTCCCTTTCCTCTTAGGGACTGATGACTAGGCGAGAGGCACCCAGGCGAGCCACTAGTTGCCCACAGGAACCTTTGTAAACCGAGCTCTAGAGCGGCTGAGTTGAATGAAGTTATGATGCGTTTGTTCTAATGGGTTAGAGCTTTTCAGATGTGAGTTAACAGCCCCGGTGCGCAGCTAGATCGGCATGGCGCGCCGCGGAGTGTGGAGCCGCAGGCAAAGGCAGGGAGGGGTGCCACCGCAGCGGCTCGGCGCTCCGCGTCCGCGCGGTGCTTCTTCCCCCGAGTCGCTTCCGCATCATCCGGGGGCTCCCGGGCCGCCAGCGTGCCGAGGTGAGCGAGGCGGGAAACCGGAGCCGCGCGTTGGAGGAGGAAGGGCTGGGATTGGGAGCAGCCGGAGGGGGCTCTCCCAGGAAGCCCCGCGGTTAGCACCCGCGCTTCCCCGCTAGTGGCTGCGCAAGCTAGGAAGGAAAGAGGTCACGTGTTGGCGGAAAGTAACTTAGAAAGGAAAAGATGAACTTCAAAGAGAAAAAAACACTATAACACAAACCACCTCCCCACCCCCTTCTATCACTCCTCCCTCCCCGGGGTGTAAAATAAAGGTAAAGGCGGGCGGGGTGGGAGAGGGAAGCCGCGCTCTGCAGGAGACTTGGGGAGAACTGGGGAAATCTCAGGCAACAAAGTATAAGTCGATCATTGGCAACGTTCCCCAACCTAGGGAGGCGCTAACCTAAGGTATCTTTCCACTGAAGCTGCCCTTTGCCTACCTCCAGGCGGCTCTTGCACAGACGAACAGAGGAACCAAGGATGACTGTAAACCAGTTGTTATGGAGATGCCGGTCGCTCTCAGGAGCGCAAGTGCCCTGGGAGGTCTCCAGACGCATTTCAGGTTTCGTCGTTTTGGCACCATCACCACGATTTTACTCACCATCCTGGGTTACCAAGAAGGGGTGCCCACCAACCGCGTCACAGGCCCCGGTTGTGGCGCTATTGACTGAGGGATGAAGCAGATAGATACTGCAGAAGATGGTGGATAGCTCTTAAGTATCAGACCATTTTCCATTTCCCAATTTCCATTTTCTTTATGCAAATCAGAAGCGCTGTATTTGAATGTCATTTGTCCTTTTTATGTGTAAAAACCTCAGTTACGCGACAGAATGGTTAGAAGCAACAGGACATTAGCATTCAGTGGCTACTTCAAGGTCCTGCTCCCTTTCCCCTCCCATCCCAGAAATGTTTTCTTTGTGGAAGACAGGTTTTACTTCCTAATTCTGTGTATAAACTTATGTTCATTGGAGCCCCCATTGGTACCAGGTTATCACTACTATACATAAGTTCGGCTTTGGTTTAGTTCCTTCAACAGATGTTTCCAGAACCAAGCTAGCTTATTCTAGGTTCCCGCCATTGTCCCACACAAATGCTTGCTGGACATCATTAGGGAAAGTTTAGACTTGCCAGGCTCCTGGAGACCTAAGTTAGGTCATCATGAAAGTATGCCAGACATCCTCACAGTATCCAACACAACAGTTCCCTTCAACTAAAAGGGCTGCTCATATTGTCCATAAACTGCCACTTTTTGTCGATCCATGAATTAGCCAGCAGATGCTGCCCTAAGACTGGGACAGCTGGCACACACCATCCTCAGAGGTCTTGGGGTATAGTTTTGTGGACAAAACTGGTTTCCTGAGAGTACAATTCATAATGCTATAATTCAGCTCCCTTGCCTATTCTAGTATAGATCTAAAATCTAGTGTAGAGCTAAAATCTTGAAATAACACAGCAAGGTGATTACTATATGAACATAATTATTCTCCATCGTCATCTAGATGATCTGTTTATCTGACTTCTTTGTTCATAGTTTGTGGTCTGTATAGGGACTATCAGTTATTCTCTGATGGATCTTTATTCTGAAAATTAATGTTATATTTTATAATGCGATACCCCGGGTGCTTGGGGATTCAGAATATGAGTGACTGATTAGTTTGACATAATGTAGACAACACGTGATTGTACTAAAACTATTTCCTAAGGAATATTCTTGACCTTTGCCCTTCTTTCTTGGAGTCATAACTAATACCTACAATACGTGAAGCAAGATGAGGAAAAAGAGTTGCTATGTATGAAAATTGCAATAGAGAGTTGGAGAGAAGAGCAAAGAGTTGATGTTGACATCAGTTTTTTTCCTCACTTGATTTCTCAGTGATCTGAAAGAGAATTCTCTTCTCTTGGTACAATATCATCTCTCCATCTTTTCTTTTCCATCTACTCATGTATTTTCTTTTTCTTCCATCTGCTCACATCCAGTGTATAATATAAGCAAGAGCTTCCAGTCATTTCATTTGTTAAGATAGATGCCAAGCACTGTACCCACCACAATTTTAATCTCAGGAGCACTTATTCCTGAGGTCATCTCATTTTCTCCACAAAACCTTAGTAACTCTGATATGACTATCACATTTCTCTAGGTTCATCTGACCCTGTTCATTTTTAGTAGTGGGAAGAACATTTCAAACTGAACAGTAAACAGGTCTTGTTTCTTGAAGAACATGACCTAACGACGTAGCCAAATTTAAAGCAAAGTGTATTAATACAACCTAGAAGGAAGAATCTGTGCTTTCAAACTATGAGTATTGCATTCCTTTAAGTGAATTGGTTGATGTTCACATGCAGTTTTCTACCAAAACCATATTTATAAAGCTTGTCCTCTGCCTGAACCTTTATGCATATGAGTATAAAAATTAATAAGAAGGGGGTTATTAAGACTAGAAGACACAATCCAGTTATAAAATACATAAATTATGAGAATGTATTGTACAGCATAGGGAATATAGTCAATAATATAACAACTATGTAGAGTGACAGGAGGTTACTAGAATTGGTGATTGCTTGTCAAGGTATATAGATGTTAAATACTATGCTGTACGCTGGAAAAAAATATAATATGGCAGGTCAACTATAGTTTAATTTTAAAAGACTAGGAAGCATGAAAATATCATTAAGTAGATCTGTGAAGAGTCTCAGAATTCATGGAAGAAAGGTAACAAAACAGTAGCCTAAAAAATCAGAAACAAAAGATTTCTTAGGGAATAAACGGATACTTGGAATGTTTCTTGAGACAAAGTCTACTTTCTTGATTTCCAAAAGGAAATTCAGCAAGTCACATTAAAATGAATGGTTTGGGTACACCCTGCCCCATATCAAGGCAGCAGTCATGAGATAGTGCTTCTGTTTCTTCCTCCCACTTCTCTTTCCAAATCCCTTTGGTTGTAGTTAATTGCCAAGCTCTCCATCTCACCTTGCTTTGGATAGATTATTTCCTTCCTTCCCTCTTACTCCTACTTCTCTTCCTCCCCTTCAGTAGTTATTCTATGCCAGGGACTTTCATAGGGGTTGGTGATCCATATATTAATGATCCCATACCCTACATAGTCTCAAAGTCAAAAAAGACTCAAGATATAATCTCTTAAGAACTAGGAAGTCAGGGGAAGATGATACAGTTGAATTGCTTGGTTAATTATTGCCAAGATGTCAACAGTGCTTTCTCTTGGTCATTAACTCAGGATCATTTGTTATAATGAATGAAGAAGAGTGTTCACAGAGAGGCTTCAGATGGTGACATAATTGCTGTCTTGGAGGCTTAAAAACAACAACAACAACAACAACAAAAAAAACCAGACAGCAAAAGAGTTCTGTTTATGATATAAAGAGTGATTCTGACCAGGTAGGAAGAAAGATTGGCTCTCTTAGTCACTTCCTGATCTCTAATGGTTCTCCACAGGCAATAGAAGGAGAAGCAAAGAATCACGATGCACAATTTGGAAAGCTTTTTGAAAACAAGAATAGGCAAGGATTGCCAAGAACCTGGTGTTGAGCTCATATTTAAAAAGAACTCAAGGAATCTTCCATCTACAAACCTAGTTAGAAAGGAAACAGTCAGAGTGTTAAAAAGAAGCCAGCAAAAGAAAGCCTTAGAAAGTGATGATTTAGTTGCAGTAACCTCTGTGCATTCCTGAGTCTGACAAATAATGATGAGATAGAAGATCTGGACATGACTTAACTCAATTTCAGGAAAACCAGACAACCCCATAATGAGGCTGAAGCAAGACCACATGGGAATATTGAGGAAGAACTGAATAACTCTTTGGAAACCATCTTGCAGACAAGAGATGAATAAGAGGAAGTATGAGTAGCAAGTAGGGGAGAAGTGGTGTTGCTAATGTGAAAAGTTGATAGGAGATTAAACATATGTCAGATCAGAGCTTGCAAGAAAATATACTTGGCTAAATATATGATCATATTAGCAATTGAATAAAACAAGAAAATCACACAACTGAAGATCATAGAAAGGCAAATGAAAACTAGTAAAAGTGGTAGAGTCTATATCGTGCTGGGACCTAAGTAGGCATGTGTGAAATCTAATTTGCCTAGAACATCTGGAGGGAAACTTTCACAGGTGCTAAACCATGCTTATGATAATTTAATGTGCACTTGAATCCCCTAGGCTGTTTATTAAAAAGCAGAAAATGGTGCAGACCAAGATTTGCCATTTTTATCAAATTCCCAGGTGATAGGGTTGGACCACACTTCGCCCATGCTGCTGCAGCCTATGGTACCCTTTGCATTATGTCTTCAAGGAAAACTAGCTAGTCTCTTTATTAACTGAAGTGAATGACAAATAACAAAAAATAATTTGAGGAAGAGGCCTGTTCCTTTAACTTTAATGTTGCAGAAACCACAAACTAACTAGCTCTTGAACCCATTAATTCTAGAAAGTTCCTGAACACAATGGATGTCAACCTCTTATTATCAATAACGTTGGTCATAATTTGAATGTTTGTCATTTCATAAGTATTGGAGTAAAAGAAAAGAGAATCTGCTTGGAATATATCAGGCACATTGCAAAACAGCAAAGGAGTCAGGGAAAATTATTCTAGTCATGCAAAGAGGATTGGTTAGGTCATATTATGAGTCCTGAGCTCATTCTGGGTTTCTTTCTATAAATAGGTTATTTTGGAACTAGAGAAGGCATAGCAGAAGGCAACCAGAATGACAGAGGGATTTGGGGAATTTGCTTCTGCTGAAAGGCAAAAGAAACTAGGTCTGTTTTCTTTTGTAAGGAGAGAAAAGATGGTACTCACTGAGGTGATATCATTCTAAAAGTAGTGGAAGTAATAGGATGCGACAAGAGTACCTTATGGAAACAAGAGTAGAAGGATTCTGGCAAGAAACGAAGGCCTGGAGAATGGCTGTAATTTCTAAAGGCCCTCAGTTAGCAGTGTTCCTATTGGCAAAATTCCATTAGTCCCAAAGGAGGGGTAAACACTGGATTTAGAGCAGGAAAAAAGTGAGAGACTGAAAATGAGGAGGCCAGGGGCATCTTATCCCTTTATTCACTGAGAACACTTCAAATGGGCATTAATTAATCCTATAGAAGCCTTGAACTCAGAGCACATGGTGAACTTTACCAGCATTCCCCAGGCCCCAAGCACTCCGCTTCTGTGACACATCACATTTCTGCTTCCTCTTTATCCCAATAGGGTACTTTATGCATCAGTTCAGCAAAGAAGTGTAAATAATCAGTTACAATATTCAGGGCTCTTCCTCTAAGTTACTCTGTCTTCTGCATCAGTTCTGGGAGACATTTTCTTTTTCAGTTCATTGAAAAGCATTGCCCATGAATTTGCGTATGAGATCCTAACATCTTTATCCGATCCCTGAAGCTCAGCGATCAAAGGTCTCACGGGTCACTCTGGTCGACACCATCATTCCTCGGTAGGGGAATATAGGACTCATCTAGCTGGTGATCATGTACTTTTGTCTGTTTTGTATTGGAATATACACAGTTTCCAGAAACTGAAAATCTCCCAGTGAACTATCTGGAAAACATCAGTTATTTCATGAGTTAACTCTAGTCCTCTGTCAGAATTCAGTTTGAGCTCTGTGTCTTTTCAATAAGACAAGCTTGGGGATGGGGGATTGCCCTGGGTCCGCTGCTTTAAGTGGTCCCATGTTGCTGTAAATGGTAAATAATTCAGAAAAGCAGGTAGGGGAAGGAGGCAGTTCTCTCTAGCTTTTCCTTAGTAATATAGATGGCTCCGTATGTAGTCTATTATCTCTAACTGTCTCTGCCTCCACCAGCACAACATGGGATTGCCCATTTCCACTTTCATGTTACCCAGTACTCCTGTGTGGATGTGAGATATATTTCGGTGGTAAATCAAAGGACTTGGTGATCGATTGGTTCATGAGGAATGAGGAAAGAGGATTCTGGCATGAGCAAGGGTATGTTTGAAGGAATCATTTACTTAATGGAGGAAATTGGAGGAAAAGCAGGTTTACAGCGTAGGTCGGGGATGGGGGCATGGGGATCAAGAGTCTGGGTCTTTTAATTCTTGCAGCTCCAGCGGGAGACAGATTAAAATGATAGCTCCCACTTATTGGGTACTAACTCTGTGCCAGGCATCACATTCAGGACATTACCTACATTTTCCTATTTGATCCTCTTAATAATGTGACTATTACTGGAGAAAAGGTATAGAGAGGTTAACTAACTTTCCCAAACAGCTTATGATTGATAGGGCAGGAATGAAAACTTAGGATTTTCAGATTCCAAAGTTTATGCTTTTAATCACAAGACTAAATTAATTCCTCCTTGCCTTATTCCTCTTTTAATATATTCATTATTGCTTTTATTTCAGTCTACTTGTGCCAAGGATATTGTGACTAGCCAGTCTCCATTAACTTCCCTCTCCATCCCCTATGCCATGGCTGCTATATGACTGAAGATTAATGTAATTTTGCTATATAAGCTGGAATTAAACTGCTCCTTTTATCTCTGGGAAGACTTGTTTTCTAATCTCATGCAACATAGGGACATAGATTAGAATGCAAGGTGAGACTGGAAGAAGAGCACTGAACACTAATTGCACTCTGTTCCAGGAAGTCTTAAACCACATCTGGACTCTCCGCTTCCCCCACCTCCATCCTAGAAGGTAACAGATGCATCCTAGAAGAAGCCTAGACAGAACATAGGCAAACTCCATTCTAAGATGCAGGTTATTCTTGAAATCCAAGAACTATAAATCAAAGATGGGGTATACACTGCAAATTAGGGGGCACTAATGTGATGACTCAGAGTCCCAGAATGGGTCTGAATTTACAAATCACTGAGGAGATGTTCCCAAAGTCTTGACAGATCTATGTTGAGGCAGAAACAAGGACATCATATTCTCCAATATTACTGTGATTCAGAATCTAAATAGTGACCTAATGCCAGAAATGTCAGCTAAGAAATGGGAAAAGAAACAAGTTGGCCAGAGATCTGGGTTTGCTGAGAGGGCAGTGAACCCAATGATTTGGAATGAGGACAATTGTGAAAAGCCTAAAATTTCAAGAAAAAAGGAGGACTCCCTGGCTCCCACACTGCGCCTTTATTGGTGTCCCCCGCCTCTGCGCTCTGCCTCCTGTAAGTCTGGTGGTAGCTCTTGGAATCATCTGATGTGTTGGGACAGGGACTGCACTGGAAAGAATTCTGATTCTGACTTTATTACTATTTCTATTGCCTAACATTGGCTAATCATTTTCTCTCTCTGGACTTCAGTTTCTCCACTTATATAATAGCATTAGATCAGCATTTGTTATGGGCTGGATTGTATTCACCCCGCAATTCATATGTAGAAGTCTTAATCCTTAGTACTTCAAAATGTAACCCTGTTTGGAGATGGGGTCTTTAAAGAGGCGATTAAGTTAAAATGAGGATGGTAGGGTGGGCCTCTAAACCAATATGACTGGTATCCTTACAAGAAGAGAGACACTGGGGATGCATGTGTACAAAGACCATGTAAGGACAAGCAAGAGGGTGACCCCCTGTAAGCCTAGGAGAGAGGCCTCAGAGGAAACCAACCCAGTTGGCACCTTGAACTTGAACTTCCAGCCTCCAAAGCTGTGAGAAAATAAACTTCTGTTGTTAAAGCCACCCAGTCAGTGGTATATTGTTATGGCAGTCCTAGAAACTGAATATATATTTCAAATTGCCAAATTGTCTGCCTTCCTATTTCTGTAAAATTTCCTTCAGTAGTTTTAGTATTGGGATTGATTGAAGTTGACTGCAAATTCTTTGACAGTTTTCCCATCAAGAGGTGGGGTCTATGTGCTCATTCTTCAAATCCTCGTGGGCTCCGTGACTGCTTTGACCAATAGAATATAACGAGATACTGTGGCAGTTTCCAGGTCCAAGCCTTAAGAGATTTTTAGCTTTCTCTGCCTGTCTCTCAGAACACTTGCTCTTGGAGCCCTGAGCCACCATGTCCAGAAGTCCAGCTGCCTAGCTGGAGAGACTATATGAAAGACCTGAGACTACAGAGAGGGAGAAGGGCCCAGCTGAGCCCAGCCATCTAGTTTGCCTTGCTAAGATGCTGGGCATGTGCGTAAAACTCTCCTGGAACCCCCAGACAAGGGCATCTCCTACTGAAGGTCATTAAGTGACCCTTGTCAATGCCATGTCAAATGAAAGAACTGCCTAGATAAGAACTGCCTTGCTTGAATTCTTTTCAAAAAATTTAAAAAAAAAATTGTTTTTAGAGATAGAGGAAGGGAGAGAGAAAGAGAGGGAGAAAAACTTTGATGTGCAAGAGAAACACTGATTTGTTGCCTCTTGCACACCCCCAACTCAATCATGTGCCCTGACCAGGAATCGAACAGATGACCCTTCTGTTTGTAGCACGATGCCCAACCCGCTGAACCACACCAGTCAGGAGAGCCTGCTTGAATTCTTATCTCACAAAATCATCAGATATAATATGATTGCTGATGTAAGTAAGCCACTAAGGTTTGGGATTGCTTGTTACTGTGATGAAATAAACACTTGTGAACTGATATACTGGATGCTTAGAGTTGTAGCAATTCTATACAAGCCCATTCTTACCAGCTCTCCCTTGGTGGGAAGAAGCAAAGTACAATTATTAAGGGACTGGGATTTCGACTGAAATTTGGATTTTGATAAGCTCTGCCATTGACATACCATTTGCTTTATTTCAAAGTCACTTGACATCTCTGATCTCAGTATCCTCATCTGTAAGATAGGGATAATCACCCCTGTTGTGTGTGCTTTTGAGAATTTAATGAAACGTCATATTACTGGGCGGTCAGGGAGCACCATGATGACTGCAGCAGTAACATTACTGCTGCTCCTGATCAGGACGGTGAACCGCGGTCACACCATCCCGTGAAGCCGGGTGAAATGAGCATGCCAAACGGGGCGCTCTCGTGGGCTACCTCAAGGCCAGAATTCTCAAGTGGGAGCATTCCAGTTTTAAGGATGCAATATCCTTTAAAATTCCAGTTCCGCTTGGCAAGATTAACACATTCAAAGACATTACAAACCGGAGGCCACGTGGCAAAGTGTAAAGAGCATAGGACTTA
The DNA here is from genome assembly GCA_004026545.1 of Mormoops blainvillei. Lineage (NCBI taxonomy): Eukaryota > Metazoa > Chordata > Mammalia > Chiroptera > Mormoopidae > Mormoops > Mormoops blainvillei. The sequence continues at coordinate 91,329 of PVJD01003901.1, forward strand.
ATGTATTCTAGAATTAGTTTAGGCTGCAAGTGGCTCAAAAATCCAAAAAAGAGTGGATTAAATGTGTTAGAAATTTGACTTCCATGTAAAAGTTCAAGTAGGTATTCATAGGCCTTTACGACACTCCATGGAGTCAGGGACCCAGGCTCTTTCTGTGTTCTGCCATGTGTGCGCCCATTCCCAGTGTCCCCTCGGGTATAGTATGGATGCTCCTTCTTCTCCATCAGGAAAGAAGAAGTGGCTGGAGAAGGGCACACCCTATCACTTTAAGGGCACTTCCCAGAAGTTGGTCACACGGCTTTTGCTTATACACATTGACCAAAGCTCAGTCAAGTGACCAAATCTATCTGAAACACAGGAAATGCTGGGAAATGTGGACTTGAATCAGGACATCCATGTACTTCGCTAAAATTTAGGAATTCTATTACTGAGGAAGAAGAGCGGATGACTGGGGAAAATAAGTAGTCCTCATGACTTCCCATTTATTGAGCATCCTTCATCGCTATAAGCTCCCAAGACCCTAGCAAAGGGTCTGGCATAGTGCAGGAGCTGATAAATAGTTGTTGAATTATATTGAATTCAGGAAACTGCAGACTCAGGGGCACAAAAGGGAGCATAAAAAAGCCAAGTTATTAACTCATGTCTTTATTGTGTGATGTTCTCTGGGCCTCAGTTTCCTCCCGTGAACTGAAGGCGTTAGACCTACTGATCTCTAGGAGAGCAATTCTAAACCCGACAGCAGTGAACTAATTAATATCTCTGTGCTGTATATTCTCAGAGTGCAGGTTTTATACCTTGAACTGAGGTAAAATCCAATCCGAAGACCTCATGTTCATTGAAAAAGCCTACGGCATTGCTTGGAAGTGTCAGATGCTGGCCTGCCCGAATTCCAGCAGGGATAATTGCATTCTGACAACTCTGAGTTCCCCTGCACTCTTCAATTGGATAAGGTAGGGCTTGCCTTCTGGCCCAAATTATTTTGCACCGCTGTCCTTGGTTGTTAAACAGACATGTCACCTCATTTGCAAGCCACTTTTCTCTTTCTTTTGAAGGGCTATGTACTTTTTGCTGAGTTTAATACTAATTTTGACCAGTTAAGACTTGGTATGATTTCAGGTAATTCCCATGAATAAAAGGCTGTTCCTGCATACTATATGGGAACTATTTTAGAACCTTATTATATGCCCTCTGGTGCTAAAGAATGACACTGAGACATGAAAATTCTGTGTCAGTGACCCATGTATTTATGGGAGAAAGAAATGCAATGGGAACTTAACATTCCTTTTTTACAGAGGCAAGGTCTTGACCCTAAAGACTGCCAGGGGCCACATGTGTTACCTTATTAGTAAAATAACTATAGATTCCACTGGATTCTACAGTTGAATATTAATCACCCAGCACCTGATCTGATATGCCTTTCAGTCTAATAAAGAGTGAGAACATGTGTGAAAGCTCTTAGAGAGTGAGGCGGTTCTATGAATATTGCTAAGGTCATGACTGCATTTATTTATTTGTTTTGTCTTTGTTATGGAAGGCAGGCACAGGAGAGTTAATGTGCCATGACTTGCCCTCCTAGTCAGTTCCAGCAAGATAGCTCCGTAAAATCATTTGTTTAATATTAAGGAGGTAATTTAACCCATTTTACGAAGCTTTATTTTATTAGCAACTCCTATAATAGGTTCGCATCCAATCTTTCTTTGGTTATAATAATACCATCCTGATCCTTTTAATGATGAAATTTTCTCCACTACTTTGATGTCTGTGCTAATTGGTGTCTATTGTAATATTTAAATTCGGAATTAGAATGAGCTCCTTCCTTCATCTGTAGCTCTTAAAAAAGCCAAGTTGTGAACACAGTGACACCAAATCAAACCCTAACTGGAGGCCTGTAATAATCTTAAGAGCTCAATGACTCTGCAATTATAAATAGATGGCTCACCCCTTCCATCATCAAATGTTTACTGAGCACTTCCTTTTGCTAAGTATGGGTGATGAATAGATTGCCATACCGGATATGACCCTTTACCCTCTCCTCCTTGACATACGTAATAGGTAATTTGGGAAAAACTAACAAGTTCACAAACTGTATCGGGAGCTAAGACAAACGAAGATGGGGCAGGGAGGAAAGGAAAGGGCAGGCGGTCATGAATTACAAAGTCAAGTCCCTGTACGAGGTCTTAATTATTTTCGGATTTTTTTCTGAAATTTCTTCTCAGAAAAATGCATCCATTTTCCAAACTTTGCTTCGAATTTTAGAGTACTTACAGACCCAGTGGAGGCCCTTCATGCAACCCAGCTTTGTGAGATATTTGGGTGAAATTAAGAAAACATTTATGTTGCTTAAAGAAAGCATGTAAAGTGCTTACTTGTGAGATTCCCCTCACGATTACTGACCTTGCCCTAGAGTTTTACGTATTGCTCAGTCATGTCACTCCCAACAGGAAGCTTCCTGCTGAAAGGCCAGAGTGTCTTTATGAACTAAAATTTTTATCATTGTTATTATAGCTAGTCAAAGTTCTCTTAGTCTTGTGACCATTTTATTGATGATTAGAAAGCCTTTAGATTGTATGTTATTATGATCTGGTTTAGTTAAAGGCCCTTTAATTTAGGAGACTGAAGGCAGGGGTGTGATGTGGTACAACTTCTAGGACAGGTCTGTTTACTTGTGTTTTATTTGCCTATGGTCATGACTTTAGTGAATGGAACAGACAAACGTGCTTAAGAACTTAGAGCAGGTAGGTAAAGACATAGTCCTGGAGGAACCTAGGTCTTACAAGACAAACAAAAGCAAAACCAAAATCTGTTATCATGGGTTTATGATTGAGTTGTGTACGTGTGTGTGAACACTGATCCTTTCAAGGAGGGAGGAAATGAATTTAACAATGAACTTATAGAGGAACTTCCAATTGGTAGATGTTCACTAGATGTGTTGGTTGATGACAAAGCACTATATATACAGAAACCACTTGATTTATTGCAAATAGTCTTGAAAGTCATGATTCTTCCATTTAATTGACTAGACTATACACTTTGTCTACATATGCCATAGATTGTGCTGTTCCCTGAGTAATTCAAAGATGCATAATATTTTTTCCTGAAGACATTCACTGCTAGTGTAGATTGGTAAGTACATGTGTAGTCAGTCTCCTGTCTTGCTCCCACGTCAGACATTTCTAATTGATCACGGTGCTCCTTCTGTCTGAACCTGCATTTGGTCTTAAAATCCTTTTAAACACAATGCTCTAGGCATCTCTTTCCAATCAATCTGAGTTGGAACAAGCAATAAAATCCATTTGCCATTCTGGCTCTAGGGAAGGGACAGATATATATAATACATATATACATATATATATATGTGCATGTGTGTGTATATATATATATATAACCTATAGTATAATATAGATAATAATCAACAAAAATTGATATTCCTTAAGTATTTACTATATGCTGAATCAAGTTCTCAACAATTGATTATAGTAACGATGTCCTACAGATACAAACTATTTAAGGAAATCCTATTGGGACCTTCTTTTGGAAATCAAAGAATCACTTTGAAAGCAAATTATCCTCTGATTGATCTGGCTGATGAGATCAACTGTGTATTGAACTTTCTTTGTGTACCACACACGTAAGAAGGAAAATAATGTTCAATTTCAATTGCCTTCACCAGAGTTTGAGATAAAGCAGAACAAGTGGAAAGCAGTGGTTTTTCAAGGAAAAACAGTTTAAAGCAGAAAACCAAAATTAAAGCACTGAACAGGAGTGAATGAAAAGAACACAGAAACCAGCTACTATACTGATGCCTTCTCACCTCCATTTGTCATAAAAAATATATTCGTTTTCCTTTTCTTCCCTAATGGAAAAAAAATCTGATTCTTGAAAGCACCCATAAGCTTTCTTGGGAATATCTAATCTTTAATATGTTAAAAAAGCATAGGAGGATATTTTTAAAGTGACACATTTCAGTTTAAGCAGGTGCTATAGACTGAACATTTATGTCTTCCCAAAATTCATACGTTGAAACCTAATCCCCAATGTGATGGTAATTGGGGTGGGACCTTTGGGGAGGTCATTATGTCATTAGGGTGGAGCCCTTGAGAATGAGATTAGTGTCCTTATAAAAGAGGCTCCAAAGAGCTTCCTTAACTCTTCTGCCAGTGAGGATACAGCAAGGAGACCACTGCCTATGAACCAGGAAGTGGGTTCTTACCAGACACCAGCTGTGCCAGAGCCTTGATCTTGGACTTCCCAGCCTCCAGAATCATGAAAAATAAATTTGTGTTTATAAGCCACCCAGTCTATGCTGTGCTGTTCTACCAGCCTGAACAAACTGAGACACAAAGACTTTCCTTAGCACCCATCAGAGGTTTCTTAAAAGACTGGGGTTATGCACACAATGCAAAAAGAAATATCAAATTGGCAGCAGGGCCCTAGGTATGGCATTTGTTAAAAAATGAAATACAAATACAATATTACTAAGCAAAAAAGCTTGGGTCCCATTGGAATGCCTCACAATAACTTAATTTTCTAGTTCATTCTTTATTTTGAGGGAATTATTGGCTAAAAACAAATTTGGATCAGTCATTGATCACCTGTCATATGCCACATAGTAATAATAGCTACTCGGGTATGTTTTGAGAGTTTGTGTGGCTTAACATTTAATATTCTCAATAGTCCTGTGAGATATATTCTGATAAATGCTCATTTTACAGATGATGCAACTGAGGCAGAGAAAAACTTAATAACTTGGTCAAACTATGTAGATAGTAAATCATAGAGCAGGAATGAGAACCCTCAGAGGTTGTCCCAGTGCCTCCATTCTTAACTGATGCACTTTACAGCTACAGCTGGAAGATTGAGGCCCAGAACTGGTACTCTGGGTTTCCTGGGATAGCTCCTCCTTGAAACGTTACTATTAGGAATATTGGCCTTCATAATCATATTTGTCCTTTTAAGACTCTATATAAGTAGGAACACCAGAATGACCAACACTTGGTATTTGCCCCAGAACCCATGATCCTGTTCATTTATTCATTTTCAGCAAAAATAATTATTGGAGTCCTCTCTATTGGTTTTCTTATTGCATCTGTCATTCCTTCTTGGTCTCAGTGCTGATTGTTTCTCAGTCCCCAGACTTCTAAATCATGGGGTTTAGTCCTTAGCTTTAGTTGGTGGTGGTTTTCTCTATATATAATAATTTTTTTCTTTACTTATTAAGCCTATGTCTTTAAATACCCTTAATATAATGTTGACTCTAAAAGTTAAACTTCCATCTCAAGGCACTCCATTAACACAGACTTCTATATCCCACTGCCTATCCGATAGGCCTTGGATGTCTAATGAGTAACTCAGATTTTACGTGCTCCAACCTGAACTGTAGATGACTGCCTCTGCCTTCAAACTTTGCTTCTCCCACAGTCTTCCCACACTGTAAATGGCAATTCTATTTTTCCATTTGCTCAGGATAAATATCTTGTTATCCCTAGCTCCTCTCTTTCTCTCACACCCCATTTCCAATCCATCAGCAAACCTGTCAGCTCTTTATCTTTGAAATATGACCAGAACCCAACAACTTTCTACCACTCTCCCATATTCCCTTAGTTCATGCTGTCATTATCTCCAAACTGGTTATTTCACCAGTCTCTTAATTGATCTACCTGCTTCTACCCTGGCTTGGTTATAGTTGGTTCCAACGATGCTCATCTCCTTACTGTTCTTTAAACATATCAAGCACAGTCCCTTTTTTGGACTTTGGGACTAGCTGTCCCTTTACTCGGACCCTTATGCTTTGGCCACTGCATGACTCTTGCAGTTCATTGGTTAAATGTCATTTTGTCAGAGAGGTTTTTGATCACCACAAAAAATATGTACCTTAAACTTACTATCTACACACCCCTGACATTTTCTCTCACATTATTCCGCTTTATGTTTTTTCTAAAGCATTTATCAATGATTGACATTTTATGTCTTTGGTGGTTGTTGAAATCACTCCATTAGAATCTAAGTGCAATGAAGGCAGGAACTTTATTTTGTTCCCTGTTGTATATTGAGCTCTTAGAACAGCATCTTGCATGTAGTTAGTGGTCAAGAAATACTTGTGGATTGCCTAACTGAATAAATGAATGAATAGGGGTCTGCTATGAATCAGACAGTAGGCTTGGCACTACTGGTTTATCAGAGAATGAGACAGACGTGGTTCCTGCCTTCATGGCTCACACCTCATTGGTTATTTGAATTCTTATTTTCTTTAACATGTAGCTCAAATTTATTTTATGATCAGTTGAAAATGGAGAGTGAAGAAAAAGTGGGGAAACATGCAGTATAGGATGGTATAGTATGGTATGATATGATACAGTAAGTTGGTGGCCGAGAGAAGGGTAAAGATTTTAATGCACGATGTGTTATAAGGGTTTTGATATTCCTTGTACTCCATTAGTGTCATCAACACTGATGTTCAGTTAGGAAGCCTTCAGATACAACCTATGCTGAAATTTTCCCTGTGGGCTGTATATAATGCCCAATTAAGTGAAGGAAGGTCAAACCAAACCAAGGTTGCCCATCACATAGGCACTATGCACAAATGCTTTCTTTACTCAACATTATTCTTAGAGGATATTCTTCATGGAAAACTCACACCTTGCTCTTTGCTTTATTTCATTGATTACATGATGTTCTTTCTGGTTTGTTCACATATTCACTGTTTCATGTGTAGCAAAGCCCAGGACAGCATCGCTGCCTGAATCCTTAAAGGTAAGTTGGAAATTTTGAAAATTATCCTCTATGTCCCCATAGAAAATCATTGAGCTTTCTGTTGTCCCTCTCCTTCCTAATTTTTTAAAGGTGATTTATTTAGGGACCATGGGTTCTCCTTTCAGACTCTACAGGTCGTTGTCCAGCTACTTCAAGGTATGAAGAGACCATTGACAAGTAGAAAAGTAGAGGTAACCTTTAGGATTCCTCTGAGGATGATGGGCATTTCAGGCACAGCTCAGCACAGTGATCAGTTACTTTGCTGCTGCAGAAATGGGTCTCCTGACACCCAACTGTGTGTTTCAAGGGATCAGAAATAGAATCACAATTTTTTTTTTAAAACTAGTGGGTATTCCTTGCAATCATACAATCCTGGGATTTATTTTGTTTCTTGAGATTAAATTAGGGATAGTGAATGGTCATAATTTGCCTTTGGATTTTATGGGTACAGATTAAAATAACAACAGGTACTGTAACATGGGAAGTGGCTCAGTGAGAGATTTCCCCCTGAGCTACCAAGTAACATCTTTACTGGATATCGAGGCCTTTTCCTTTTGAAGCATCATCAGCCTTTTAAGTTGCCTGGACTAATAACGAGTGTTTTGATCACTGAAAGAGAGTCACGAAGTTGGTTAGGTAGGAATGAACAACGCCTTGAGGAACTAAGGGGAATCACTTTCAGACAATCGTTGGGTGATCTTCATGAGGAGAAGAAAAGAAAACTAATTGAGCTGCCCAAGTCAGGTGGTGCACATGGACCACAGGAGCAGAGGGCGAGCATATGCAGGCATGGACCCAGTTTTCTGCTGGTGGTTCCTTTGGGCTGATGGATGACCATGCTTTGGTCAAGGTCAGCCATCTCTCCCTATTCTGTTCTAACCCTGTCTCGATAGTGTTCTCTCTTCTCCAGCTTAGAATCTTGGTCTGGTGAGAGAAAATAAAACTTGATCATATATTCTTATAAATCTTTTCTGACTTCGGTTGCATCGCAGTTCTTAAAACGCAAAAGTCAAATTCTTTTATACTTTTCTTTCCTAGTTCCACATTGGCACTTTTCATTTAAGCAGAGGGTAACTCCTGTGTGGCTGTCAGGGCTGAAGGGTCACAGAGTTCATGTGAAGAAATAAAATGAGAGGTGAAGGTATAAGTGGAGTGGGATAAACCACAGATAACAGTTCAAAACGTTCTCTTGCCATAATACTACTTCACTTGCTGGTTAAGACACTTCTGCCAAACACTGAGCTAAATCTTTTTATCAAACATCTTATTTAACTTTCATAACAACCCCTGGAAGAGGTATTATTTTCTGATTTAACAGATGAGGTAAAGAAAGCCCAAAGAGGTTAAATAACGTGTACAAAACCGTACAACGTGTAAGTGACAGAAATGACATACAAAGCCAGAGCTTTCTAACTTCCAAATCCATTCACTTAACCACTCGGTCACTACCCCATTGCCAGCCCCGAGAGATAGAAGTTAAGCAAACAATGCTGTGTCCTCTCCTTCACCTCATTTCTATATTTCTAATACCAGGTTAAATTGAGGATGCATTAAAATTGGTGTTTCAGGGTGAACAGCCTTGTAGCTTAGACTTGGGTTGTGTGGTAAGGGTGCCTGGATTGCTGGAATGTTAAGAGGCCCAGCTTCCTCGTGCTACCTGAGCCAGTGCAGAGGTGTCAGCTTTTCTTTTATCTCCTGGAGGCGTCTCCTACAGAAGCCCCAGGGACCCTCAGGCACCCTGCCTGGCCCGCTTGCAGTGCTGTCCTGCCTGAGGGGACTCTGGAAATCAGCCAGCAATTGTCTTCTTCCTTTTCACTCACAAGTCACTCTGCTTTCACCTGAGCCTCCTTCTAGTACACTGAATTCTTCCGTTTTCCTCTGGATGGATGGCGACTCTGGCCCAGTGCCACCTCCACAGGAAAACAAGGAGCCTTCCTCTCTGGGATAAGAGATTTCTCATTCTCCACTGCAGCTCCCTCAGTAGATAAGGATTTCTGGCATGTTTTCAAGGATGTTGCATCTGAATTATCCACCTCTGTGCTTTCTCCCATTTGCTTTCATGACATTTCTTCCATTCTCTATTGTTCCCTGTAACTTTTGTTGATGACAAAAGATACCCTTCATTTACATTTGAAAAAGGGTAGCAACTCTGTTGTAAAGCCAGAACAATACCTCCTGAATCTCAGCTTGGGCCCCACTTACTCAACTGAGTAGGCCTTTACTATTTTAATAAAATAAAGGCCTCTTTTAGTACCTGCTGCTGGGTGTGTGAAGTTTATGATGCATGTTTTATATTCATTTCTATGTTTAAATTCCAATATTTTCCCTCTGGCCCCAGAGCAGCGTAATACACTGCAGGGAACACTTTCCCTTGATGATGAAAACAATGTTTTTAAGGTAAGTGGGGCTTTTAATTTAAGGACAATCAGGGGACTCATTAAAGAATATGTTCAATGTCCCAGTACCTAAATTCTTACTTCTAAACTGCTTCTATATATGCTTGAGTTTAAAATAATGTTATTTGACAATTTCAGGGGCAGAGGGTAAACCACTTGAGTGAGGTTTATGAAGTCAGTAGCTCCTGTGAGCTGACCCCTACAGAGGCTCAAATGATGGTGTTATCTTGGCAAAGTTAGTTGGTCCTTAAGACTTATACCCTCTGAAACCTGATTTGTCATTATTGAGGGAGAACTATTATTCTCTCAAAGACATTCTTATATAAATGAGGCATATTAAGATTACTGTATAAATTGCCAATGTCAGTTTATCACTTCACAAAAGGAAATGTAATAATTATTTGACCTGGAATACTTGTGTGGCAGGAACCAACACATTCTTTCTCTGTACAGAGATCTACATTTGAAACCAAATTATAACCAGGGATTCTATGGTAAACCTGGAATCAGTATAAAAAAGATTAAATTGACTGCAGTGTCAGGCTGAGGTGGCCTGATACAATGGTGATTCTCCCCCCTTGCCAGGACTCCGGGACCAGGAGCGTTGACGACATTTTCAGAACCTTGGGCTCCATCTCAGACCTAAGATTAGGGCCAGGCATTTGTACTTTTTCTTAAAAACTTTATATGTGATTCTCTTGATCAGTCAGGGTTAAGACTATTAATTGGACACATATTTGTCCACACAATAGAAATAGTTTTGTAATGGTGCCATGTTGCCCAAAGTCTACTGGGCAACGCTCTTTCCCCTGGAGGCTAGTTAGAATCACACCACCAAGATTTACCTTCTTGTTTCCCTTGGCCTGGCCTTACAAGGGTGATAAGTTCTCTTTTTAGATAAGTTTTTGCCTTTAGACAAATGCTTGCTCTGGCCAGAGTTATTTACATAGTAGAAAGCTTGCCCATCTCCACTATGATCTAGCATGCCCCGACTATACAATGGAGTCTTCTAAGCACGTGCAACCTTATTTCCTTTTTTGCAAGCTTTGAAGGGCCCCTGTTATTTTAGTCTCATGTTCCACTTTTTCAATCATAGACACACACACAGATACACAAAACCAAACAAATTAATGGAAAAAGGAAAATTTTCCCCACTTATTTAAGTTTGTGCAGTGATAAGATACCCCAGGAAACTATGGACCACAACCATAAGCTATTATCCCTTCCCCCAGACTGCAGCTAGAATGATCTTTCTTAAACATAAATTTGACCATGGCCACCCTCTTTGATGAATTTCTGAAGTTCTCAGGCATAAGTATAAACTTTAAAACCTGCTTCTGATGGCTTCCATGGCCTACACACTGCTTATTTCCCTAGTCACATCGTGTTCTCACGCCTCCGTGGTCATGCTTTAGCCATTGTTGGATTTTGTTCACTTCCTTAAATGTGCCAGTCTCCTACGTTTTCTTTGCCTACGACTCACCATCCTCTTCTTTCCCAGTTAGCTCTGCCTTTCCTTTAGTTATCAGTTTCAGTGTCACTTCCTCTGTGGGACCTAGGCTGATTTCCTCATCCAGTTTAGATATGTTGGCCATGAGTTCCCGCAGTGTTCTTGACTTCCATGATCATAACTCACACCGTTTTTCAAAATAGTTCAGTGACTTGCCATTGCTTTTGTGATAAAATCTAAATTTGGCTTAATACTTAACCAATCAGTCCACCACTTGTGACCTTATTTCTCTACCTCTGCCTCACTCTTTCTCAAGGACCATTTATTCAGCCACTCTTGGTCACTTCTTAGCCAACTACAATTGTGTTCATCATCAGGTTAACACACCAAAAGATACCTCAGTCTTTTATATTGTATTCATGTTATGATTAGAATTAAACATATGTTCTTTGCAAATCACTGTAGAAAAAAGTGGAGAGGTAGAATTTTTCAAGGTAAACTTGGTTCAAAAATTTAAGACATTCTTTTACTTTACTACTTTTGAGTTTAATTTCTAGAGACAGCCACTCTCATTGGTAATCAAAGATTGCTACCTCCAGCTGTGTCTTTACTGAATTGAGCAAGGGGGAAAAAACTCTCTTGTAAGCATGAAGTCCCAGTCGATCACATTTCCCAGGCTTTATTGACAGGAAGCTAGCATTAGATGTGTCTGTTCTAGACATATCCCAGATTGTCCAGTAGAATTAAGATTTCAAGTAATTTTATATATTTCAATATTTGGATGGTGTTTTTTTAATGGGAATTCATTTCTAAAACTTTTAAAGGTATAAATAAAACACAAACAAAAACATCTTTTGTCAAGCTCTGTAACTATAAATGACTGGGTCTCTGGTTTCACAAATACCGTTGCTGTGTATATAGGGGCTTCGGAGGTCTGTTTGCTAGGGGACAGCAGGTCTCTTTCCTTATACGACTTCCTTTGCAACACATTATAACATTCCCTGGATTCTTTCACTTACTGCAAGCCTTCCAATTTTAAGATTATGGGAGAAAGGGAAAGAGATTTTTTCCCATCCAAAACCCAGAACTTTTACTTTTGACCTTAGGGCACCCCCAACTTCTTGAAACAATGCTATCTTTCTGTGAAATAAAACACAGTATTAAGACTTTTTCATTTGAAAGTGAACAAGACCCACCTAATAAATGTCCTCAGCAAAAAAAGGGAATTTACTGGTTTGTGTAACTCAGTAGATCACATATATTTTGGCTCTAGAATCCTTTTACACATCAAAATGATTGATGACCCTCAAAGAGCTTTTGTTTATGTGCATTATAAGTATGTATTTATTATATTAGAAATTAATATTGTGATTTATCTAAAAATATTTCTTTATGATCCATGAAACCCCTCCTTATGGGAGCACCAGGGTTTTCCAAACCATTGGGATCGCTGGCTACGGTTTCAGGTCAGCAGGACAAAGAAAATTTAAGTTAAGGAGCACATAGTTCTTTTGTCTTTCTAATCCATGAAGATAAGTTTATAAAGCCTGAACTCCTACAATTACTCTCTTCTAATGGGATTTGTTACTTGGTTTTTGATTTTCATCAAAATTGCGCTCAGTTTCAAACTTCATATGTCAAAAAGTTGCTTTGAAAATGTTTGAAGATTCAGCTGAGTGCGGATTTTGGTACTTAGGCAGAACCGATTTGTCTGTAGACAAGCCAATTTTGGAATAAAGGCTTATAACAAACACTGTGCTCTATTTTTTCTCTTAAATTCAAGGATGCATGAATTTATTTATTGAAGAAACATATAAGCAGAATGTCAAAGTGAGACTAACTATGGGGGTAAAAAAGTCTCCTTTGAACTGATCTTTGCCATGGGAAGCTGAGGTAAAAATAGTTACTGGTAGAATACAGAGCAAATGCAGGAATCTCTAAAGTGCAAAAGAGCTGATAAATGTGAGGATTAGAAAAGAGGCCAGTGAGGCTGGAGTGAGTAAAGTACACTCCACGAAGAAAGAGAGAAAGGAGACAGAGCGCGCAAGCCACCGTGCATCAGAAAGTCACTAAAGGATTTCAAACAAAAGGGAAGGAAGGCAAAATGTACAGAACTGTAGCAAGTAAGGATGTCTGCTCCTTGGCTTTGCCCTCTAGGGAAACTGTACAATTGGTGGTTCCTCTGTGGATGCCCAGATGTTTGGCTGCTCTCTTTTCCCATGCTGTTCTTTGCACCCAGAGGTGGTTTCCTCATCTCTACCTGCTGAAATGCTCTGCAACTTTTGAAGAACCCCTCAGATAACATATCTCCTTAATGAAACTATGAATTTGGGCTCTTTGGAGCACATGGACACTGGCATCTAAGAAACCTGGTTTTGTGTCCTGGCTCAGTCACTTTTAAAACAAGGGCAGATCTTGCAGAAGATTCTTAACCATTCTGAGACTTTTGTTTCCTTTTAGCTGACAGTAATATCGTGAGGGGCTGTTGTGAGGATCAAATGAGATGGCACTTGTAAAGAACATGTCCCGTGATAGGTGCTCCATGAATTCTAGTTCTCTTCTGCCTCGAAGGGCAATATGGTGGTGACTCAATGCATGGGCCATGAATCAGAGAGATTCGGGTTTGCCTCCCATCCTGCTATAAGCTTCCTGGTGGGTCTTAGGCATTACTTGACCTCTTCACAGGTGTCTCATTGATATGTGGAGATAATAAAATTAGACGATTGCTGTGAGGTTTCAATGGGATAACCTACCCAAAGCACCTGGCACAGTGCCTGGCAAATAATCAGCACTCAATAAATACTGGCCATTATACGCAAGAGCAGTGCCCCAAGTGGGTGCTTCGTGACACACACACACAGGATGATCTACGAAGACTGTGTAAATGAAGAACTGCTGATGGTGCTGGGAAACTCCAGCCTGGAATGTGATGGCTAAGTCCAGGGGAGGAGAAAAGGGGAGTGGACACCGACATCCTTCAGGACCTTGGGCATCCAGGAGTAGATGCCAAAAGCAGACAGAGGAGGCAAGGTAGGCTACAGAAGCTGGTGGTGACAAACTTCATCACAATTTTGGTACATGAACAACACAAACTGAATCATCTAAACTATAAACAATGAGAATAAACTTAAAGAATACAACTGAATTTCAGTGAGTCATATTTCTTTTTTGATGATATTTGAAGAGATCTAGAGTCCAGAAGTGATAGCTCCCACAGAATGCATGTGGTTCTGTCTCTGCTGGTGGAGCAACAAGCTTGGCAGCCCTGCTCAGGGAGGGGGTGGGCATCCAGGCTGGCTGTCCTTGGACAGGTTACATATCATGTGCACTCCAGTACCACCCCCATAATCAAGGGGTGCAATCAGCCCGAAGTCCTTGAGTGAGGAGTTTTGTGGAAATGCCAAGAAAGAAGGCTCTAACAACATTAATCACGGAGGGCATGATGACTCTTTTTCTTGGTATAAGCTCATACACCAAAGGTAAGTGCTTGAGTTCTAGAATATTCCCCTACAGGTCATACATGCTCAGCCGCTAGCACAGTGGCTTTCATACTGCACACTCAGCTCAGTTTATTGGAGTTATATTTGGTTGCAGAAAGGTGGACAAAAATCTAAGGAATGGCATTGACACAAGTTGGAGCTTTCCAGAGCAACCCCTTCACACAACTGCATTCATATCACAGCCTATATAAGTTGTGCAGTGCCCAGGTTGCATGGCCAGTTTGGGTAGCATTAGAATTGCCAAACTGAAAATGTCCCAGTTCCAAAATACATAGATGAATACAGAACCCTTCTGCACCAGATACTTTCTCACAGATGATCTTATTTTACGAAATCAGGCCACACATCTCAAGAGCCACTCTGGATTTCCCTCTTGCCCTTGTCTTACCCCAATCAATAGGAAGTCCCATCAGTGTGACTTATAACATGTAATGTGAATCTGATCACTGCTCAGCACCTCCTCTGCTACCACTGTGAGCCAAGTCCCCCTCATCCCGTGCCTGGAGGATCTCAGCAGCCTCTGAACTCTATACTTGCTTCCACTCCTGCCCTACCCAACAGCCAGAGTGCTCTTTGAAAAATGTTAAGTCAGATTGTGTCACTCACCCACTTAAAACCCTCCAGGCACTTTCCATCACACTTTACTTACAATGCCACCTGCTTCAGACACAGCCTATAAGGCTGTATATGATCTTGCCCCATTGCGTTTTTCTCTGATTCCATATCCTCATTCTCCATTCTTTGTTCATTGCACTCTGATCACACTAGCTCTTTGGCTGCCTCTGAAGATCTTCAAATCTATTTCTTCTCTGGGATCTTCGCTTTTGCTGTTCTCTTTTACTGGAATGCTTTTCTCCTAGATCAAATATCTTCTTTCCATCTTGTCAATTTTGATCAAATATCACCTCCTCAGAGATACTGTCCCTGACCACTGTACCTGAAACAGCTTTCCCCGTGAAAGCCAGTCACCCACTAACCCCTTGATCTGCTTTCGTTTTCTTCCAAGTACTGTTGCTATTTACCTACAGGTTCACTTACTGCCTACCTCCCTTGCCAGCATGTACACTTTATGAAAACAGAGAGTGCCTTGTTTACTACATTTCTCTCTATGCCTACCTAGAACAGTTCCTGGCACATGGCAGGTACTTAATAAGTGTTTGCAAATAAATGCTCCATACGTTTAATTCTTAGAGCAGGGGTTCTCAAAGTATGGCCTTGGACCATTCACATCAGTGTCAATTTGGAAAATGTTACAATCGCAAATGCTCAGTTTCAAACCTGGAATTTCTAAATCAAAAACACCGGCATTGAAGGCCAGCAATCACTGTTTCAGCAGGCTCACCAGGAGATTCTGATGCGTACTCAAATTTGAAAACCACTGCCTTAAAACAAATGTGCAAAATATCATTAGGCCTGTTCTACAAATAAGAAATTTTGGAGAGGTCACCTAGTTCAGACAACTGAAAGAAGAAAAAGCATGTATTATGAAATATCACATTGCAAGCACTCAATAAACAACAATAATGTATTTATAACAGTATTGTTACCTTCTATGTATCAGGGGCTATATTTAGTCTTCACAATAATTCTGTTCAGTGGGTAATAATGTGTCCATTGTTAAGTTTACTGAGGCTCAGACAGCTAAGTCATCCAAGATAACACAGCAAACCAGAGACAGAAAGATTTGCTTGCTTCTTTCCTTTTTTTTGAAGAGATCTAACTAAGGACAGATCACTGATGTGGCAGCAGATATGCAAGGAAAACACATTTGGCATTTTCTGAAACAAATGCTAAGTTTCCACAGTTGGAAATGATGGATGGTAGGTCTCACCATCAAGGGAGCCTTTGGAAAAGGAAGCAGATGATCTTTCTGCCCGATGGCTTCAGCTCATAGACACTGGCCCAAGCTAACCTTGTAAGCCCCAACTTCTTCTACCTCAGAAATGGGCTGCGTGGTGCTTTGGACGTGGGCTGACAAAAACTTGGCTTGGGCACCAGGAAGCATGAATAATTGTGGGCTCAGCAAATCACATGGGCCCCACTGCCTTTATGGAAGAGAACTGACATTTGATGGTGATAGAGAAGAATATGATGGAAATATATAAATATATGCACTTCTGAAGTAGAGTCACAGTTGTTCTTGGAACTGCACACCCTGAACCTATATAGACAAAACCCCAAACAGCAAACTCCTAAAATTATGCTACAGCAATCTGGTCAATTTAACCACAAATATTGATGGGGAAAATTATGTCAATTGGCCTTTCCATTTCTTCTTATTTGTTTCTCTGTTTTGGGATTTCATAGAAACATCAATCCATTCTTCACTTTATAACTGTTTCATAATATGGAGGCAAGCATTCATGGGATGAATATGCTTTTAAGTGTAATGTAGATGAGACCAGCATTGAACTAATTTCCACTTAAAGTTAATATCTTTCCAGATGTGTATTTATGCCTGGAGGATTTTCCAAGGGTCTGCTATTGCTGTTTAAGTTTTGCTCATAGGCAGTTATTGGCCTAGAATCTAATGGTGAAATGGCATGGGACAAGTGGACTTATAGAAAGCAAAGTCACTGTGTTTGGAGTTATCCAAGAAAAGGGACACTGTTTGCATCATATGTGTCCCCAGTTCCTACTCAACATTTAACACATAAAAGACATTAAAAAAAATCTGTGCCGAATGAGCACTTAGATGGTGGATGCACAATAGGAGCTTAGCAAATAATCTTTGGTTGTGTAAAAGTAGGAAGGAAGGGAGGACCCTTACTGTATCTGTCATGTAATAGGCATTTGATGAACATTTCTTGATTAGGAAAGTACTATCAAGAACCTGGGCGCATGTCCAGTGAAGGTTTGAACAAATGCTCGTCATGTAGTAAGCAGTCAAGGATGACACCAAAATGAATGAGCAGTCACACAGATGACATCTGGAAGGTGTAATGGAACGGCAACGGACCACTTCCCTAGAGCAGGCTTCTTAAGCTGGAACATGTCTTTTTTTGTAGGCCTCTATAAATTCCACAGCATCACCAGAACCTTGAGTTCTTCATTAATGTGACAATGAGTATTTCTTTTCACACCATTTCTCCAGAGCACACAGGCACTCATTTGTGCAAACTCATGCATTAAGGCAAGGGTACAGTCCAGGCGTCTCAGATGTCCACACTCATTAAAGCCACCCGTAAAGTCTCTACTCTCCGCCCCTCCCCCAATGCCTAAAAAATGGTCCTGTTTACACACATAGGTCCACTGTGTCAGCCCTCAGGTGGAGTTCTGATATGTTTGGTGCTGTCAGAGCCTGAGGTGTTGTGAATTTCTCCATCTATCTCCCTTCGTTACCCAGATACACAGCCCATGTGACCAACCTTGCTCAGTTCTCAAAAAGAGGGCTATTGTGCAAAAGCTTTTCTGAAAAAATAGCATTTCATCTGTGGCTGGAGTTTCCTTTTAAAGAAAAGGTTGTCTCTAAGCTTGATTTCAGGTTTCTTTGGGTAGATGTCACTGGGGATCTGAAACCTCATCGCATGATAGAAGGAGGCATGTTCTCTGTTAGGAGTCTTGATTCTTGGACAATGTTAATTAAGCTCTTTGTGCCTCAGTTTCTTCATGTGTAAAAGGGGTTAATAATAATACCAATTCTATAGGATTGCAGTGAGGGTAAAGAGTTATGGAATGTTATGGCATGGAAAGCACTTGGAGCGGCTCGCTGGAAGCACCCAGGTAATCTATCTTTCCATAGCATAGAAGTCATGTTGGGCAGACTCTACCAAGATTGTGGGGTTCCCGGCCTTCCCAAGCAGCCTTGGTAGGAAGGAAGGGAAGGAAATGACGGGATGGCCCTGCTGGGGCCGTTCTACCTCCCTCCCTGTGATTCAGTCTGCAGTACACTTGCACACCTAATGATTTGGGGCTCCATGTCAGAATTCAGGTAGCAAAAGCTCTCATTTGCTATTTAAAAAGAAAAAAAGGTTGAAAACCATGGGTCTAGCATAATCTTCCACTTTATAGATGAGAAGACTCAGGAGTCAAGACCTTGTGATCCCTACACCAATGCTTGCTCTACTATCCAGCCCTGCCCCTCCCCTCACTTATCAAAGCTGATTGTTCTCATCCTGTAGTTATAATCCAGACCCTAGTGGGTAGACATGAGAGACGTAAGTCAACTCTCATTTTGAAGTTAAAATGAAGCCTGATTCAATAGTTTGTTCAAGGCTCTATAGTCAAAAATTCACTTGGACTATAACATGGGTTTCTTTTATTCATTATTAAACACAATTTATAGAACAAGTACATTTCAGTCACTTTCAGGGGCCATTTTTATTGTACTCCACAGGACCTGTTGCCTAAGATAGGGCTATAGCCCCAAGACATAAAAATTCTCATAATGTCCCAAGATGACTTTTCAAGGTTGTGCTCCATTGCATTCCTTTTAAGGAGCCAAAAAGACTTAGGAAACCTTTAAGCCTTCTGGAAAAGCAGAACAAAAAAACCCTTCACAACCTGAGTTGTGAGGAGGTTGGAATCTACCTTCAACTGGCACCTTCGATTTCTTGGTGTGGCCTTTGTCCTTTATAAAATGAGGATGAAAATGCCTACCTCACAAGGTTGTTGGAAGGGTTGATTGAGATAATGTGTCGAAAGCCCCAGGCCTGTAGTCAACCCTCACAGAAGAAATTTAGCCAATTAAGTCCTTCCTCTTCACCCCTAATGAATATATATATATATCTATATATATATATATATGTATATATATATCTGTTTTCCTGGGTCCCTTTAGGGATCTACTTTGGCTTATACAATATTCTCATTTCTTAACTTTTCCTTCTGTCTCAAATGAAAATTTCTCTTTGAGTCCTAACTCTGCAAGATTTAATCTGGTTGGCACAGTGGCTGTGTTTCTGTTGGGTTGTCTTTTTTTGGATGCTATCATTAGCCTGGTGAGGTAAGCAGGACAAGTGACATAGTTCTTATTCTTCAGACAATAAACTCAGTTTCGGGGAGGTTACGTGACTTGCCCAAGGTCATGCAGCTCATAGTATTCAGGCTGGAAGGCAAATCCACATTTCTCTGACTCCCTGTTCACTGGTCTACCTGGCAGCCTTTGGCTGACTCCGTTTGAAACCTTCCTCTAACCTCTCCCAGCAGGGCCAATTGTATTTTTATACCATACATTTTTAATTGCCTCTCAGTGGGTGGTAAAAATACTGGTGAGGGAGGTCACTCCACGTGGAGGAGGCTGCATCGAAGGCCTGGAAACGTGTGGGAGGCAGAGGGAGGGGGATGGAATGACATTCTGCCCCCCACACCATGAGGAGGTGGGACACATCAGGACAAGCGAAGCGTAAAGGGAGAGCGAGACTTTCCAAGCTCTGCCCTATAAAAACACAGCCGTGACAGAGGGAAGGTTGCCTACAAGGACGAGCTTGACGTTTCCTTGAGTTTTCGAGGGAAAGGGCTGAGTCACCACGGAAACGCCATCACTTTCCCTCCCCCAGGGTGTAGATAGTGAGGTGTGACTCTACAACGTGACTGACTTTGCCTTCCTGACCTGCTCACACATCCAGAGAAGGGCCTCTTTGCCCAGAGCCCCTCACCCAGGCCATTCAGGTTCCAAACCACTGTTTTAACCATTGCCCCATCCCCAAGGGTTTTCCTAACCTAGAGTCACGCATGTTACCTTTAACTAACAGTCAGCTTACCCCTTACCTACTCAGAGACTCACAGGTAACATTTCATCTGCTATTAACAGAGGACACAACTTAAGGTAGCTTAAATGTTTTTTTAAAAAAATATTATCTTTCCCTGGCTGGTATAGGTCAGTGGGTTGAGCATTGGCCTGCGAACCAAAGGGTCACCGGTTCAATTCCCCAGTCAGAGCACATGCCTGGGTTGCCGGTCAGATCTCCCGTAGGGAGTGCACAAGAGGCAACCACACATTGATGTTTCTCTCCTTCTCTTTCTCTCTCTCTTCCTGTCTAAAAATAAAATAAATAAAACCTTTAAAAAAAAGTATTATCTGAAATAGGAAGAAAGAGGGAGGGAAGTGGTTGTAGGGTTGGTTAACTCGGGTTCTCAGTGAGCAGTTTCCCTCCATCTTTTCTTTCTGTCATCTTTAGAGGGTTAGTTTCATCTTCAGTGTCATAAGATTATGGCCTCAAGGAGTACACCAAGCCACAGGCTTCATGCACATTCTTACACAGATGTACGCAAAGGCGGGAAGAGGAGTCTTTCTTCCTTGCGAGGTTATTCTTTCTTTAATCAAAGAATAAAGTCTTTGCATATGTCCTCTGGTAGACATCCTTTCCTCTTTTCTTTTTTGGTCAGTTCGAACCTTCCCCTTGGCTCAAACAAGCTGGGACAGCAGGATTGGAATTACTACTACTGATCAGCCTCGGCGAATGAAGATTCATCCCCCTAGGGCTGGGGAGAGTCCCTTCCAGCAAGACAAGACTGTTCAAGGGGAACACCCCTAAATGAAGTTAGGGCTTGGTGGCAAAGAAGGAGGAGGAAACAAAGGCTGTCAGATAGGAGACCAAAAATGCCTTGTGCGATATTACCTAACATTACCTGAGACTACCATAAAGATTAAATGAGATGTGTGAAAAATATTGTGTGTGGTTCCTGGCAGATACTAAGTCTCAAATAAATGCTCAATGTCACCTTCTCTGCTCCTATATTTATCCCACATTCTAGTTGCTGTGCCTTAAATTGACTCCCAGCCTTTACCTATATTCTCCCTGTTTAGAATGCCCCCTTCCTGTTGCAATGCCAGTGTCTTATTCTGCTCTGGCTTCTCTAATAGAATACCATAAACAGGGTGGCTTTTGAATAACAGACATTTATTTCTCCCAGATCTGGAGGCTGGAAAACCAAGGTCAAGGTGCCAGCAAATTCGGTGTCTACCGAGAGCTTGCCTCCTGGTCAATAGAAGGCTGCCTTCTTGCTGTGTCCTCACATGGCCAAGGAGAAAAGAGCTCTCTAGACCTCTTTATAAGGGCACTGATCCCATTCCTCAGGGCTCCACTCCTATGATAATCACCTCCCAAAGGTCCCACCTAGAAATACCAGCATTTTAGAGATTAGGTTTCAACACTTAAGTTTTGGGGAGGATATAAACGTTTTGTTGATAGCCGCTATCAATGCCCCACAGACTATCTCAAATTTCAAATACACAATGAAGTCCTTGAATTCGCAGTCTCCTAAGGTATATCTGTTCCTTATTTATGGCTTTATGACACTTTGCCTGTATATGTATACTTTTTGAGATTTCCCTACAGCGTGAGATTTTGAGTCTTAGATTAGGTCTGATTAACCCCTAAATCCTCCGAATAACCTCCTAGCAGACCTAACGCATAGTAGGTATTCAGGAAATATTTGTGGAATTGAATCGAATGCACCATTCAAAGCCGCTGCCCTGGTCCCACAGTTCTACGCCTCCAATACTGATCGCTGTTGTAGCAAATTCTTTTGTTTCTTATTATGGTGAAAGATCTACCAAACAAGCGTCCACCACACACACATAACATGAAATTTGCCATCTTAACCAGTTTTCCACACACACTTTAGTAGCATGGGGTACATTGACATTACTGTGCAGCTGTTGCCAGTGTCCACATCCAGACTTTTTTATTTTCCCAAACTGAAACTCTGTGTCCATTAAACAATAACACCCTGGGGGATTCCTCCCTCCCATTTTCTGTTTTCTGGCAACCACTGTTCTCTTTTCTGTCTGTAAAACTTTACTCTAGATATATCATATAAGGGGAATCATACACTATCTGTCCTTTTGTGTCTGGTTTATTTCACTTAGCATAATAGCTTCCTGGTTCATCCATGGCGTAGCCTGTGTCCGAATTTCATTCCTTTTTAAGGCTAATATTTCATTGTATGTATATATCACATTTCCTTTATCCATTTGTCTATTGATGGATACCTGGATTGTTTCTACCTTGTGACTATTGTGAATAGTGCTGTTGTGCACACTGGTGTACAACTACCTGCTCAAGCCCCCGCTTTTAATTCTTTTGGGCATATACTCCAAAATGGAATTGCCGCGCCATCGGACTATTCCGTTTAATTTTGTGAGGAACCACCAAACTGTTTTCCATAGTGGTTGCCCCATTGACACATTCTTTTGACTTGTACGAGTTCCATAGCTTACTGGTTGTAGCCTCAAAAAATGAAATTGATGAACCTAGTTTCCAATCATAAATTCCCAGGAGCACGGGTAGACCCTGGTGTGCCAGGAGCTCATCCTGGATGAAACTGGGATTGGGAGGCTGAGGGAAGCTCAGGAGGTACATGCATAGTGGCCGGGAATACATAGGGTGGTCCTTGGAGAGAGGGTGTGTGTATGGTTTCTGTAGATCCACCAAACAAGGGTTCATCACACAAATACACAAATTAACACTCGATTTGGCTACTTGCAGTTGCATTTTAAACTTATTATTTCTTCTTCTTAGTTGTCCAAGGAGGTCTCCCATTCTCTAATTGGAAGTTCTGCCAAGAAGTTAGGTTAAAGGAAACCTCAGAACAAGTGTCCCCTCTCATATTTCTTCTAAGTCAAAACACTGCATATGTTCCAGATGCCATTCTCTTTTGAGAAGGGACCAGAGTCCACAGTGGATAGGACTGGTCCTTGGCAATGTTACAGACTGATGACAGATGACCTGTCATTACAACTCTGTAAATGTGTTTTACCAGCACTAAAGGGGAAAAAGAAACCCGCTAAAGGAGAAGAAGAAGAAAAGTTCTTTAACACTTTGACCACTAAAGTCTTGTCATCCATCAAGACCTGGCACACTGCCACCCACCCATTTGGCCACTCCTGGAGCAGAAATGATGAACATTAAGTCGCTGTGGGTTTTTTTTGTTTTACAAAAATAGAAAAAAAGAGATTTGTTTAGAATGTGGCATATCTGGGTTTCCAGATACATCTGCTTATCCAGGGAAATGAAGGCCCCAGTTCATGCTATTGTAGATATCATTATAGGGATCCCCAAATTCTCAAGGTTATTAGTCTCCATAGAGCAGAGAAAGATAATTTTGCTTGGTTTTATCACTTTTTCTGATTATAAATGTAGTAGATTCTCACTCTTTAAAAAAACTTTACAGAAAAGAATGACTTAGAAAATAAGAACTCTCCATAACCTTATTCAACAGATATAACCACTGGAAATCTTTTTATTTCTATTCTTCCAAAGACATTTTTTATACATAAATGCTAATGTAAGTATTATAAAGACATAATTTTTCTACATGCAATTATTTTTACCTAAATGGGTTAATACAATACTGTAGCTCTGCAATTCTTTTTTTTTTTTTTTTTGGTGACAATGTAACTGAGACATCTTTCCCTGCTGGTACCTAGAGCTCTCACTCATTCTTTATAGGTTGCCTGAGTTTCTGTTGTATGAATGTGCTTTATTTATTCGGGTCCCATTTACAGCTATTCAGAAAGTGAGAAAAATATTCAATATTCTTTTTTTTTCATTCTCTTTCTTTCTTGCTTCCCACATCTCTAACATTTTATTGGGCAACAGTGAATTTTGGATCACGAGTCAGAAGTGGCTTCTGTCCACTCTAGCGGCTCTGTTGCTGTTTTAATATTAGCATCTCTCCTGGTTGCTCATTGTGGTGCTCAATTATTTGGTTATTTATTGTTAACTTAAAGAAATCATCTTTCATCTATGAATTAAACAGTAATAGGATGCTCACAGCCCTACAGAATTCTAGGAGGGGTTTCAGAGCTACAGATCTGGGAGAATCAGGCAACAGGGTCAAAGAGCTCTTCTGTAGTTTCTGTGTTGCCTTTCGATTTTTCCCCCTTGTTTGGTTTCCATGGAAATTGGTGATGTGCATGGTGTGTGTGTTTTGTGTGTATGTGGTATGCATGTGTGTGTGTCTGGGTAAAAAGCCTGGGTAAGCATGAACTCCCTAGAGCAAATGCTGATGTGTGCAAAGCCTCAGGGGGCAGCCAGGTGGAATTTGGGGGTTACTGGGCAGCGGGAAAAGTGACCCTAATAAATTAGGACAAAGCTCAGGGAAAAGCTTGGAAGCTATTTTTGTGGTTTTTATAAATTCGGAAAATTGATTCCTTTGCCAGTGTGATGATGTCTTGGGCATCTCTGATTAATTAAATGACTCTAGGCCCCTTTGTGACAGATGTGACCTCTGAGTAACACACCACTGAATGAAACAGAAGATCCTGCAAAAATCTCTGACAGTCTTTATTAGTTATACCTTGTGTGTACCACAAACGTTGGAAAAGAGGTTAGATTTAAGATGGATTCTGGGTTGCTGGTGGGGAGAGGTGGGATTGGGAGGTGTGACTAGAGATGGGGTGGGTAAGGATTTAGGATCAATTCAAAACATCTTAACCATTGCTTTCAATATACTGTTGTCTGTAGTTACAGAAATGTTAGCCTGTGTTACTTAAGAAGGGCAGCCTTAGAGAAGCTTTTATTTTTCAAGTGCTAATTTAAGCACAGCGTGGTTTCCCAAGTACAAATACAGATTTAGTGTGTACTCTACCCTACTCAATATACAATCATGTAGCTGCAAAAGCCACCTTGTCCTCAGCCTCACGTTGCTGGGTGCTGGCAAGAATGGTCAGCTTTACGGTTTTGAATTTTTGTGTGGACAGGGATTATTTTCTAGGGACCAAAAAGACCATTACTACCTTTGTGATAATGACTTCATTTCTTTACTTTAAATTGTCCTTTAAGTATATAAAGCTCCCTCAGACCATGACTTTATATGTTTTTTTCTACAAATCCTCAGAGGGTAGGCATGGATTTATTATTCCCTCTTGGCAGTTGGAGAAAAAGGGGACAGAAGTAGTAAGCAGAAGCCAGGAATTATGGTGATTAGAAACAAGGTCTCTGGAGCCAGAGAACTGTGTTTGAATCCAAGTTTCTCCCTTCATGGTGACGTGACATGGGCCAAGTTGTTGAATTGCTCTGCCCTTTAGTTCCCTTTTCTATAACTTGAGGATAATAATTTCTATTCTAGAGGGTTTACTTCATTATGAAATGAAGTAAGATGAGGCACGCTAAGCATTTAGTATAGTGCACATAGGAAGCCCTTGGCAAATATAGAAACTCTTAATAATACAGTCAAAGACACAACGATGATAAGTCACAAAACAAGACCTGGGTTTGAGTTGGACTCTAAGCCGAGTGTATTTTGTCTACACTATACAGCACGTTCTAAGACTTTCTTGGGGCCTTTCCTGTTGGAACAATCTAGAATCACCCCTTTGTGGAGGCTGCTGTTTGAAGTGGACTGATTCTGCCAAAGTGGGGCTATTTGGGAAAATAAAGAATGCAATATGAGCAAACACATTACAGACCCCTACTAAGTACCAGGCAGGTTTACAATGCTATTTCATTTCATCAGTACACTTTTGCTCATTATGAAGGTGAAGAACAGGAGAATCAGGACATAAACAGCTTGCCCAAGGTCACGTAGCTACTATATATAGAGGATACCAAGACCCAGCCTAACACCAAAGCCATCTTTCCACAGCTCCAACCAAGGGCCACAGTAAAAGGACCTTCCTTTTTTTGTGGGGGGGACACAGATTTGGGCTGAGAAGGTGTGGGCTATATTTGGTTTGCCTGCCTGCTCAAAAGACTCCTTCCTTAGTCTGGTTTCCTGGACTATTTCAGGGCTGCCATGTTGTTTCAACCCCGCTCAGAGAGCCCTGAAGAATGTGCAAAAAAAAAAAAAAAAGAAATTCAAGAAATCTATTATTGGCACTCACCCTCAATTTGCTATTATGACGTCCATTCTGCAAAGAAGTGTTTATACCCTTATAAGGTTCCCAGCATCAATTTAACTATGTTATCTCGCAGTAGATGATACAAAATGCAATCTCAGTAGCATACGGCAAAGAGAGGTGGGAGAGTTTCTTGGCTGGGGAATGAGAGAGAAATGAAAAAGGGCCTACTATGCTGAGTCACTAAGGCAAAGCAGCTTACTATGGACCACACTCGGGCCTGAGCCAAGACGCCGCAGCAAGTCAGATACTGGTTGTGCGGCTGAGATGTTCCTCTTTGGGAACGCCTCTTCTGAGAATTCGCAGCCAGAAAAAAGGGGGAAAAACGCCAACATCCTGAACATTTTAAGTTCATCAGTTATATTTTTACACAGTTAAATCAAGCACAAAAACAGAAAAAAGAAAGTCGTGTTTCCACCAGCTTTCCTCAAGACTCCCCCAACACAGCCAGATGCCTTAACTCTCTTCCCTTTGTCATCTTAATAACCCAGCTGCCATTACTGGGTGGCGTTCATGGGCCAGGAACTCAGCTGGGAGGTCAAATGCCTTATTTCACCCCAACCTTGCAAAAATCTCCTGGAGTAGGTACATGTACCATCTTCATTTTTGAAATGGAGAAACCGAAGCTTAGAGAGGTTGAGTAACTTAATCAAGTTTCAGAACTTGAGGGTCAGAACCCAAATCAATTCTTTCTGATCCTAGAAATGGAATGCTTAATTGCTACATATCACTATCTCACCACTTTCTGAAGCTGGAAAGGATGAGAAATTTTAAAGCCCAGAGGTCCCAAACCTGGCTTATTATTGGAATAACTTGGTGAACTTAAAGCAAAACAAATACTCCCACTTTAAAACAAAACAAAAAAGGAAAAGGACATAAAAGCAAGAGAAAGAGAAAGAAAGAAAAAAAGAAGAAAATAAAGAAAGAAATGAAAAGAAAAAAGAAAACAGACTCCTGGGCTGGAACCTTCTTCACTCTGGAAGATCTTTATACAGAAGCTTTTTGTTGGATCCTGAAAATTCATATTTGCATTCCCCCTTGTGATTTTAATAAAGACTCAAGTTGGAAACCATGGATTTTAACTAGTGCATTCATTTACAAAGTAGTGACTTAGAATAATGGTTGCTCGCCCATGGAAATACATCAAGTTGGTGTCAAATCAGAGCCTGATTCACGGTCTTCTCTCCATATTACCATGTCCATCAACTGATTAGTGAATTGGTGATACATGTGGTCAGGTCATTAATTCTATTACTAGACTTGACATTCTTTTAAGGGAGGGAGACACAGTTGGATCTGAGATATTAATGAGAACCATTTTCATCAGGGAAATTTCTAGGATTTGGAGAGCTGGAGGAAACCCTGGTTCAAATCCCAGGTATTCTCAGAAAGAGGAAGAGTTGCTGAGAGCATGGACATGAGAATAAGAATGCTCTAGCAGGACACGAGAATATCCTAATCAGAGGAGCCCACCAATTCCAGAAGAGGAAAATGCTAGGAAATGAGGCCCGTAGGAAAATGGAAGTGAAGTCTGTAGAGGTGAAGAGGCTATATAGATACTTGCTCTCCTCACCTTTGGAAGCTGGTGCATAGACATGGTGGGCAATCGGATACTCCAACCACATTGTACAGCTAGTCCACTGAGTCATTTAGAGTCTACTTGGATGGTTGAAGTAGCGCGTCTAGGGTCCAGTGGTGAGAGAAGTGGTGGGGCAGAGGCTCTGTCCAGATTATGCCTGGGACGGGCTCTTGCCCCTTGCCGGAACCAGGATCTTCAGCCTTCCTGCTGCATTGGTGAGCCACTCAATGCTCAGCCAACAGATTTCTTGGTTGTTTCACTTAGACAGAGTCTGTTTATATCCTTTGCAATCAAGAATCTTGACCTGTGTGCCTCCCTGCATGAAGCCTACTGCCTCCTTGATAAGTTTCTCAACAATTTTGTTTGACCTGTTCCAACCTTTTCTCAAACAACAATCCACTGAAGAAACTGATTTAAAGGCTTCATCTTATTTAATCTTTACCTGTAAAATAGTTTTTACTATCACTACCAATTTTAAAGATGTGGAAACCTGGGCTAATAGATATAAATAAGAACATCTGGGTTCAAATTTGCCTTCTGACACTTAGTTCTGTGACTTTGGGAGAATCTTTTTAACTCTCTGAATCTTTATTTGATTATCTTTGAAAGGGAAACAGTGACTACCTGTCTCCCAGGGTTGTTGGGAGGAGAAATGAAAGGCAAAATATTCTATACATTATAAAATATACCTGAAGTTATTGTCATTGTGATCCTATCCCTCAGAGAATCCCTTGCATTTAATTCACTTTGCAAGCTGTATTACAAAGGGAAAAAAAAATTATGGCCTAATACCCTCCACCAAACCTAAATGTCAACCAAACCAAAATGTAAAAATTGGATAATTCTGCACAAAATTGGTTTTCAACCACATTTTGATTCCAGCCTGTCAATGAATTGTTTTGTTGTCTCTGATGGAGTATTCTGTTTGAGCTGTGGCTGTTTTATAGGAGCAGTGGGATGAAAGCATCTCTTCTGAGGAATATGAACCAGTACCATGTCGCTAAAACATTTTCCCTAAAACATGCCTGGTAATAGAAAGAAAATCTCTCCCTTAATTGAAGACTCATGAAGTCTGACCCACCAGAAATACTAAAGCCATCATTTAAGACACTTGGTATTGGTTTTGAAGGGCTCCCAAAGCTCCCCCTAAATGAAATGCCAAGGGCTTACTGGGCAGAGCCGGAGCTCTGGGCCCTGCCCTAACGCTGCCTGGGAGGAAATGTCTCCCTGCGCCTGGAGGCCTTTCCTGGAGAAACAATTCAGTCACATGCCTGACTGGACCTTGAGTGCTCACTTTTATTTAGAATGTCAGGAACTGATATGAAACTCTCCCTAAGAAAGAAGGGTAAGTATGGCCCTTTTGTTCTTCCCTCTATGTCCAGAGCTGGGAACAACTGGATTTCCTGAGGTCAACTCTTGATGGAAAGCTCTTATCTATGCTCGCTTATCCATGTCCTTCTGGGTATGTCCTGTGAGCCTAATATACAAGTTTTATCTGTAGTCATGCCTGTCCTTACTTCCCTGTCCCTTCCCCTAGGTCCCCAACCCCTACGCACCACGACATCTCAGAGAGAAAGATGTCGTTCTTCTTATCTCAGGTAGACCTCCGCACGTGGTCTTGACCCCATCCTTTTCTCTGTGTCCTTCCTTCATCCTCTTTTTTTCTCCCTTTCCTAACTCTTCAGTATATTTCTTTATTTTAGCTCCATCTTCCCTGATAAGTGCACTGCAAGTTTCTCCTTTCTTAAAGCAACCCTTTCTTGACGCTGTATTCCCCTCCAGCTGTTATTACCCATCTATCTTTTCCTTTGCAGTTAAACAGTTAGAAAGAATTTCTCTCTTCCCTGTTGTCCTCCCTACTTCATTCAGCTTCTTATAACCTTGCCCTCTGCCTCCTACTCCCACCACCCCACTGCAACAGCTTTTGCTCGGTTTATCAATCACGAATTCAGCAGACCCTTTCAGTTCTTATTAACCTGATGACTCTAGCACTTGACTCTGATAACCTCTCTTTCTTCCTTGAAACTTCCTTCTTTTTTCATTTTCTTGACGCTTCCCTCATTTCCCTCCAACTCCTATGGTATTTTCCTCTCAATGTCCTTCACTGTCTTCTTTCCTCTCTAAACCCTTTAACTATTGCTGTTCACCCACATGTGATGGGTAACAGCTACTCAGTAATCATTGTCCCTAAATTTTGTTTGGCTCTTAGAGATCTATTGATTTTAAGGAAGGCAGTCTTCTACCTCTGATCTAGGGCATACATCATGGTTGGTATAAGCAGGAATCTTAATCCCATTTTCCTTCACTAGTGATTTACTTTTAAACCAGATATAGCCAATGAGGCATAAGGACAAATCTGCAGCAGGACTTCAAAAAGAATTATTTTCCTATGTGAAAAACAGAATCTCAAAAATGAAAACCTTTGTCTTTCTTTTATTCATATTCTTGTCTTGAAGATGGCTGACTGAGGACATGGAATTTGGGCTCTGGCAGACATCTCAAGTTCATGAGGCAACACATGTGAAGATAAGCAGTCAACACGCAGAGAATGGCAGAATAAAAAACAAAAAGAGCCTAGATCCTTGATGACATCACTGAACTCTGGACTAGCCTCAGAATCACCTACCCCATGATTCTTATTATGTAAGGTTACTAAGTGGTTTTATTAATAAGTTAACCCACTGTTAATCGATTTCTGGCTCTTTGTAGCCAAATGCTCCCTAAGCAGGGTTGTAGTACTTCTGTTTCCTTTGATTCTCATCTTTTCTTCCTGTATATTCTCTTTCTTGGGTAGTAAGACCCATGGCTTTAAGTATCCCCTGTACCATGGTGTCTCCCTGTCTCAGTATGTTTGGGCTACTATAACAGAAAGACCATAGACTGGGTGGCTTAAACAACAGATAATTTTTCTCACAGTTCCAGAGGCTGAGAAGTCCAAGATAAAATACCTGCCAATTCAGTGTCTAGTGCAGGTCTACTTTCTGGTTCATAGAGAGCTGTCTTTTCACTGAGTCCTCACCTGGTAGAAAAGAAAGACAAGAAGCAAACTCTCTTGTGACTTTTATAAGAGCACCGATACCATTCATGAGGGTGCCACCCTCAGGATCTCATCTAATTCTAATTACCTCTCAAAGGCTTCTTGTCCTAAGACATTGGAAGGTAGGGGTTCAATGAATTAATCCTAGAGGGACACAAAAGTTGGTTCATAATACTTCCAGATACACATTTCTAGTCAACTTTTGAATGAAGTAATGTGTTGAGCATTTACTATGTATCAGGCACTGTTCTTGGTGTTTTACACATTTTTTTTTTGTTAGCCTTGACAACAATCCTATGAGGAATGTCTCATCATCACCATTTTATAGGCAAAGAAATCGAGCCAAAGAAAGTTTACTAACTTGCTCCGAATTCACAAAGTAATTACAGGTCAAAGCTATGATTTCAACTCCATGAGTCTGATCCCAGAACCTGAGTTTTTAACTTTACACTCTGTTTCCCACTGCCAAAGAATTCAAATATTTAAAAAATATTTGTTTTTATAGAGGCTTAATCTGCTCCTTGCTTATTCCACTTTTATTGTTCCTGGTTGCGTATTCAGAATAGTTCCTCCGTCTTCTTCTTTTCGGTCCCTTCGATACTGGAAAAAAACCTCTTCTTGTCTTCTCTTCTCTTCTCCAGGTTAAAGAGACCCAGTGGTAGAGCAGTTTCTCATGCAATAGAATTTCCAGACTTCTCTCCAACCTGGCCTGGTTTGCTCTGGGAACATTCTGGTTTGATTGTGACCCCCTTGAAAAGGGACGAGACCTAACACTACACACGTGTGTTTTCTAACTAGCACAGGAACCAATGAGATGATCACATTCCAGGAATTCCAAATAATGACTCTTACTAATTATTAACCAAATACTTACCAGACTACTCCATGGGAAGTATTTTGCATACACCAAAGCTTCTCATATTTTCTGCTGAAGTACCCCGAAGACAGAGAAAGTGAATGTGTATTTCCAAGGAACCAGCCTTATAGACCTTGCAACAGCTGTGTCTTGAAAGTTCTTTAGCACTTCGAGCTTTAAAAAGGGCAACAGATTTTTCTTTCTAGTCAATAATAGATCTCTGTTTGGCTTAATATAAAATTAGGTTGTGAATAATTTGCCATTGAGTAAAATAAAAACCCTGGGAACATGCCTTGTATTTATGCCACAACCTCCCATATTCCCAAGCATACTGCTAAAGAACTCCTAGAAATTTGCCAACCTAATCCAAGAAGTATAACCACACACTATCTTTAGTGCTTACAACAACTAGTCAAGAGAAGCATATTTGGGGGTAGCTCAAGAAACGCTGGCTCAGATGTAACTTGCCCAAGTTCTCTAAGATAGTAAGCCAAACCTGGCTTTGAATCTAGACCTGTGAAGTCCTTTTCACTACACTCTGGGCCACTTTTGGAGAGTGAATGTGAATGCATGTCTTAGAAATTGCACGTGTGAGTCTCCTGGAGAGCAGATGAAGATTCCACTCCAGAATATTTTGGAGCCATACTGATTCACGCATACAAGCATCCTTCACTATTAGCTCAGCCCAAGTTGAGGCACAGCTCTGCGGGCTCTTGGACATCTTGGAGCCTTCTTCCTAGGATCTGCTGCAGGGACCATGGGTGGGGAAAGATTTAATTTTTGGACCCACATGCTGGACTTGATGTTAATCTCTGCTATCTTTCTTGCCACGTGTTCTAGCATGCCTCGGTAGTTTTGAAACCTAAATTGGTGCACAAACCTGCTTGTGTATCCCTGTGATAGGAATTGCTATCCCAATATCTCCAGGGAGTTTTGTAGAAGCCATTTTGGGCTACGCAGCTCTTAGGTCTTATTCTTATTGAAGCACCATTAAAAGTGATAAGGTTGTAAGTGTGTTTCAGATTACCAAACTAACTTTTCGGACTAAGCAAGCTTTGAAACTCACTGCTTATCTTTCTCAACATTGTCAATGAAGAACTGTTCTTCTTGGTGGTTCTGAGGATGGATCGGAAAAAAAGAAAGAAAAAACCCCCCTACTATGTAAGCTGCCAGGAAATGTGTGAAGCAAAAATTCCAAGCCCCTAAGGCCTGCCCATCCCTTTCATGAAGCCCAGCAAAAAGAGGTTCTCTCCTGAGGAAGATGTCAGGAGTCTGCCCTTCTGGGCTCTTATTGGCCTTTGAGATCCCCACCTCTTCAGCAACTTCCCTCAGGGCTGGTCTCTGTCCCTTCCTCACTATTCCTCCAGGGCTCCTTTCCTCACTGCCTGCACAGTGTCTGGGCCCCTGCCTTTGCTTTGTGATTTAAATTCCACCCCACCACCAAAGCTCAGCACATGAGCAATGTAGAACATGACAGCAGGACAGGTTTACCTTAAATGCAGCTTCACCGGAGTTCACACTTACCTTTAAATGAATGGGAAAGGTGAGGCTGAGAAAGAAGGAATAGGATAGAGAGAGGAGTAAATGACAGGACTGAATTAAATTACAGGCTCCCTCTCAGTGACTAAATCAGCTAAAACAGCAAAACTGGTCTGTATATTCTCAAGGCCAACACAAGACTCTTTTTGCACTATCTATAGACACTCCTGCCTTTTCCAAAATGGATTGAAGCAAGCCTGTGGTCCAATGGCTGGGTGGAGAGAGGATGAAGGGATAAATACTTCTCTCCTTACAGAAACAAAGAAAATGTATTCCTTAGCCTCTTGGGTTATTCAGCCCCTGGTGCAGCGACAGCAGCTACCCTTGATGACCAAGGAAGCCCTGACACTGATTGGACCTTGTTGCCGGCAGTCAGCCGTCTGCCCTTGTAAACCAGGCAAGGCAGAAGACGCAGGACAATGCCAGAGGCTGGTCCTTGTCGTGATGCACAAGGCCAGCAGCACTAAACCTGAGTGGGCCCCTCACCTCCCAGCATCCCTTGGCCATGCACCAGCTGCATTGGCTTCCCTTGGTCACTGGCCTTGACCTCTAGCACTGTGCGGTTTCCACTGCACCATTTTGGTTCCTGCTCCATGTCTGGTGGTGCTGAAGGGCACATCACGAGCAAAGGTGTCCTAGTAAGGAAACAGGTCAAGTAGTGGATTAGCAATAGCCCCCCAAAGCCAAATTTCCTGGGTTCAAATTCCATTTCACTCTTATAACTGCAGAACCATGGGCAAGTTATCTGCCTTTCTAATATTTAGCTCTTCCATCTGTAAATAGGGGGTACTAACCTAAGTTACCTGGGGTTCTGGCGAGAACCAAATAATGTAGTGCATCTGTATTATCTGGCACATAGCAAGTTCTCAGTGAACATTAGCCATTGGTAATGTGTGATTAGCAAGTCATTTGCTTTTCTCAGGCAGTGTCATGAGAAAATGAGAAATATATTTAGGCTTATGTGTTTTAGTATGTGACGTTACAGAAAAGCAGTGGGCTAGAAGGCAGTTCTATTCTTGCCTTGCTGTCTGAGCTTGGGAATATCTTTCTCTTCCCAGGCCTCAGTTTTCCATCTGCAAGATGGGGTCTCCCCAAGGCCCTTCTGCAACTTATATTTTAGGGCCTCAGTTTTCAGTTACCCAGCAAGCCGCTGGGAATGAGATTTCAGGAATTCACATTAGATAGAGCTGCTGCTCAGTGCTAAGAGTTTCCTAACCTCAAGGCTCCCCTCTTGAGCAAACTATGTGGATGGTGCTGGCTAGGGATGGCCTATGTTTGAGGCATGGGAGGCATGAGAACATTCAATTCAAGAACAAATCAAGAACAGACATTTTGGGGACAAAAGTGTGTGTGTATTTTAAATTAGAATTCCAACGGAGAGATGGAAAATGGACATGGCTTTATCCTTATGATCAAAAAGTTAAGTGTCACAGAGTTGGGACTAATTCACAGGTAATATAAGCTCTAGAGCTGAGCTTTCAGGAAATAGATTAGCATATGTGCTATTTTTACTGTCTCCTTTCTTCTCTTGCTGGCCAGAGCCTCAGGTGAGCCTTGCTTATGGGCAGGTGGAGAATTTCCTGAGGCATTGAATGTACTGCTGTAGTTTAATAGCCTGTTTACTCCTTGAAAAGAGAGGTGGAGGCGCAAAGACAAAGGGTACCTGATAGGATGGAAAGTGAACTCAGAAGAACTCAGCGCTTTATTGCCAAATTCAGATTCTGAAAATCTAGGCTCTGACTTGTCATTTGGATTTGCACTGGGCACCATTTCTGTCAGGGAATCTGGCCGGCTGGTTTCCTTTCTGTCATCTGAAGTATCACAGGCATCTCCATAGTAGGTGCGAGAGCCATCACATGCACATTTGTCCAATGAGAAGGGGAGGGACCCAAGATCTATTGGGATCCAGTGAAGCATCACACAGTAGGCTTGTTGGTGTGCATATATTTTTCTGATTAATGTTCGCAGCATCCTATGAGATAGGTGTTGTAGTCCCCATTTCAAAGTTACGAAAACTAGGGTCTGGAGAGATTAAGGAGATTGCCAGAGTTTAGGCAGCTAAGAAATGGCAAATCTGGCATTTGGACCAAGATTCACCTGATTCTAGAACCTTTGCCCTTTTTAGAAAACCACACTTCTAGGTCATCATCATCTTCTCAACCAGGAGTCAGGGAATAGAATTAACTTTCAGTCAATTCCCTACAACTCTTCAGTCACTACTGGTTTTCCAGCTTCAGTGTTTCATTGGGTCTATATTAGAAGGTCATAGAGGAGATTAAACTCAATAAGAATACACTGAGCAGGTATCATGTGACACTTACTATGTCAGGCCCTAACAGACTGTACTTAAGTTTCTGACAATTCAAATGCAAAGGAAGAATATGAATCAATAAATATTATGTAGAGAATAAAAGAAACATGCCCAAGGTGAAGTGTTATATTTTATAATGCAAATTCTTAAAACAGGAACTCCTACTCCTAAGCCCAAGACAGATATGGCTAATTGATTACAAACCTCCTCTGATAGCCTGAATAAAAACTCAGGATTCTTCTCACCTTCCTCAGGAAGTGATCGCCAATTAATTCAGAACCTCTTCGTCATTTCTTTGTTACATGGAAACAATTCATTTTGGCTTGAAGAAACAACAAAATTTTCTTGAAAGAAGTTATATTTGAGAAAAGGCTTGAAAGGCAAGTAATATTTTAGTGAGTAGGGAATACTCCTCATACAGGAACAATTTGAGCAAATATATGAAGGCCAGGAGGGCAGAGGAAATTTAGGAATGATGAGTAATGTGTGTGTGTGCGTGCGCATGTGTGTGTGTTGGTGGTTAATGGGAATTAGTTCTTGAAAAAAAAAAAGACTGGAAAGTTAGGTTGGAGTATAGTCTTTGATAGGCCTTGAAAAACCATGTTATTTGTACTTTTTTCATATGCCGTAAGGTGGCATATTCAGGTATGCTTTGGAGTCACGCTTCTGGCCATAGGGTGCAGAAAAGGTGAGAAGGGAAGAGGAAGGCCGCTTTAGGTTGGATAGTCAGGCAAGACTGACTGCCTAGGAGATATCTGAGCTGAGATGTGAGTAACCTGAAGGAACTATCCATACAAAGACCTGGGGAATGAAAGGCCCCATAGCGTTTTTATACTTAAAGCACTTCTGGGGAAAAAGAAGCCAGTGTGGCCGAAGCTTTGCCACTGAAAAGAAGGTGGTGCAGGTAGGTAAGGTAAGGAAGATAAGGTTGAAGAAAAAAGAGGGATACAGTTATTCGAAGCTATTCAAGAATTTTAAGCAGGGAGATGCCTTCATCGTTTTATATTTTGAAAAGAGCAATTTGGCTGCAACTCGAAGAAGAGTTTAGAAAGTAGTTTGGGAGATATCATCATAGTCTAGGCTAGAGCTGAGGGTGTCTTGACCTAACATGGTAGCCAAGGAAATGAAGAGAAGTATATGAGCTCAAAGTCACAGGGATAAAAAAAAGCACAGGGAGTTTAGTCAACAATATTGTAATAACTATGCATGGTGCCAGGCGGGTACCTGGAATACTGGGGCAGGGGCACTTTGTTAAAGCAGATCATTGCCTGCTAGGCTGTACACCTGAAACTAATACAAAATAATATGGAACGCAAACAGTACTTGAAAATTAAAATTAAAAAAAAGAAAAAATTCAAGTTATGTGCTGGATGTAGAGGTGATTAAAGTTGGTTTAAAGATTAAATATGGGGAGTGGTGAGGAAAAGAGAGGAATTAAGAGTGATTTATAAGTTTTTGGGTTGAGAAACTGGGTGGTTGCAAAGAAAGATAAAAAAAGAAAACGTGGGAAGGCATAATGACTATCTCTATATTTTGTTTTTGTTTTTTTTTTTCTGGAAGGGTTTAACACTTAACAGAGTGGGAGAAGTACCATGTCACCATCCTTGTTTTACCATTGGACTTTATGGTTTACTCAGAGCTCAGTAGGAACTACATTAAAGGGCACAGAAGGAGTATATTCTATTCTCATACATTTCTCGGGGAAGGTGCATGATTTTAGTATTTCTGAAGAGCTATTTGGCATACCGTATCAAGAGTCATAAAAATATTCACACCCCATTAGCTAGGAAATTCCAATTCTAGGAATAGATCCTAAGGCAATGCTCAGAGAAAAACATAACTGGCTATGAACATATGTTAATGTCAACATTGCTTATAGTATGATAACAAAAGGAACATACTAAATGTCTGACAATAGATGATTACTTAAAAATAATAACATTGCTACAAAGTGTTATATTAAATAAGCATTACAAAATAAGATTTTAGTGGAATAATTAATGACTTAAGGAAAATACAAATGTGAAATACAACACTATAAAACCAGCATTCTTTAAACAAGCATATATGTGGTAATGGGGAGAAAATGCATCATTTCAGCAGCTGGTATTAAAGTTTCTCTGGGTTAAATATTTGCAAACATTTGGAAGTGATGCTTTGGTAGGCTGCTTGCACAAGTGTAAGACCACCCCCACCCCAGCCCAGGGTATATTCAAGTAACAAAGGCTAATCCCTAAACTTTCCTGCTTTCGAGAAAGCAGTGCATTCTATTCATTGTAGGTGTTTTCACTTTGCTGAGCAGAACACAGGAAATATACAAGCCTATTGGCAGCACAGTGTTGCTTTGAATAAATGAGAAATGGCAGTGAAGAAGTCAGTGTACTACGTGGGAAAAGAGGGAGAAAGGCAAGAGGAAAAACACATCTGGAGATCAGAATGGGACAGCACAGTGAGAAGAGGGTTCTGGGGAGATGGTCACCGAGCACTTTTTGTTGTATATCTTCCCTTCCATGTCCCTTACAGCATCTTTAATAAATTAACAATTTTTCACTAATTAGAGTGGACATCTGTTGTTTATGTCTATTTCATTTTCTGCTAATAACACCTTGGTTTACCTCTGAGGAACCACCCATCCCTTCCTCCCAGTCCATGAGGTTGGGATTGTTATTGATCCATTCCTCGCCACACCACCAAATTCAGGGATGCAGCTCATGCCATGAGGTCTGGAGTAAGAAGGAGAAGACGGCGGCAGAGCTGATGGAGCTGTGCATTGACTTGCATCACCAAATATGGATTCGTGGGAGATGCTTGGAGCTGAACAGTAGCCAGGAATGCTGAGTTGCAGACTTCTGCTTTTCTGAAAGATAATACCTCTCACTAGCAAATCCTGAAACTGGGTGGGTTTGGCAAAAGGAGGCAGGATTATGTGTTTTGGGGAATTTTCCAAGGGAGTGGGACTATCAGCAGAAATCTGCCATTATGCTAAATCTGTATAACTTTTAAATAAACAACCCCTTTCCTTTTTCACCAAACTCTTACATTGGGAGTCATGCTTCTTGGTGGCAGGCAATCGAACCCCACAGCTGTTCCAGAACAGCATTGGTGGGGTTCTGTAACACAGGGATGGGCATGTGGTCCCATGGAATGGAAGTGGGGAATTCTGCTGGGAACTCTTGAAAAAAGAGAATGTTCTCTTTCTCTCTCTCTCTCCTCCCACCCCTCCTCCTCTTCTCCCTCCTTCTCTTTTTCTTCTTTTTCTTCCTTTTCTCCTCCTCCCCCTCCTCCTTCTTTTTCTTTTCTTTCTCTCCCTCTCTCCCCCTCCTTCCCTTTCAGTATTTGAAGGGAAAGTATGAGCTTATCAGCCAGAATTGTGAGGTAATCAACCTAAAGCTTTTGTTGCTCCTCTTGCCACCGCAAGGAGATAGCCTACCTATGACTATTGCTAACCTACAGAAAGACCTAGCACAATGAAACCGGGATGCAGCTGCACCAGATGCTGCAGTTATTGCTAGACCTGTTTTTGGAGTTTGCAGGCATGCGTGTGTAGGGTGTTCCTAAAAATGTTATACAATGTTTGAGATTTACAAAAATGTGTAGATTTAGTATAATGAAAACCTGAAAACTAACTATCCAACTTCAGAGATAAAACATGACCATCATGATTAAAATATCCTTTTTTATTTCTTCCTGATAACAGGTCTGTTCTTTCCTCCTGAACTTGGTGTTCATTTCTTCCAATCACCGTTTTCCCTTTATATATGTATTTTTCAGCTACATTCAGATACATAAAGATACATATATCCTTAAACAATGAAATATAAAAATTATATTATAGTATATATACACTTTTGCAACTTGATTTGTTTCATTCAACGTATTTGTGAAAATTATGTTCCTATGTATAGTTTTAGTTCATTCATTTTCTCTGGCCATAGAGTATTTCATTATATGACTACGCCACAGTTTATTTATCCCTTCTCCTTCAAATGGACATTTACATTGTTACCTTCAAGTTTTCCGTGATCCAGTAAATTCATTTTTTCTGACTAAGCCAGTTTAAGATGAACTTTCTTTACTTGAAATGTTTCCAGCTTACACATAAAGAACTTTTATGGGACCTATCACAATCTCAAAAAAAGTTGATGTCTGAGTTATAGTTATGTATTTTATAAAAAGAATTGGAATAAAATCTATTTAAAGGCTTGGTGGTGACACAATAATTTTTTAAAATTTTTTAAACTTTTACACAATATGTATTAGTACATTTAGAAAATAAACCTATTACGAATGAAGATTAGGAGGCAGTCACTGAAAAGTGACTTCTTCTGGGTAAAAATGGCACAACTGCATTAATAGGACACAAGGAAGAGAGCATTTAATATAGGTACTCCATAGCAAACAACATGAAAATATCATTTAGGTATTTCTCCAAAGATCCCTTTTCTACTTTCTCACTTGACTCCCTGGGGCATAGAAGGCCTTATTTTTCAGAAAGCTCAGAGCCTTGGAAATGGGGTCCACTTTGCTCGAAGGTCTTTCTTTTTGCCTGCTTGTGTGGTCCGCTGGAATCCGTAGAGGAAGCAACCAGTTGGAGTGGCAAACTGGTGTGCTGAGTTTTTATTCCTTCTTCAGAGTCTCAGAGCTCCCCTATTAGGCAGCCCCCAGCCGAAATCCAGCCCTGTGAGCCACCCCTCATAATAGTGCTAAAGCAGGGAAGGAACAACAAAATACTACCCATCTTTATATAGGGTCCCTTGGAAAATGGTGCTGGAATGGAAGAGGCAATGAGGAATCATTCCCCAAATCACCCTTCACTTTACACACTCTGGAAGTGACTTAGAGAATTAAGGTGATTTGCCCAAGATCACACACCTAGTTCATGATAAGGCTTGGACTTGGCTGTATGTGTCTAGATCTTTTTGCTCCATTATCTTAGCCAAAGAACAACAGTGAAGCTATTGCTTTTGCTATCAGCTATGCTAAAATCCTTAGAATTCACTCTAAACTATTTGGGGTTGTCTTCTTTGTGTGTGTGTGTAAGGATAATTTCATAGACAGCATGCACATATAAGCTCTGTCTAGAAGGTATCCAGCTATGTAATCTGCAAAATAAAGACATTTATTGAAGAAGATACAAAACACAAGAAACATTGTACACAGGACAATGATGCTTCAGTCCCCTTCAAAGTAGACACCTTGGGACCTCACACAGTTCTCCCAACCACCATCAGCCCCCCTGTTGTATTTTCCTGAATCTCATCAATGATCTGAAATATCTTTCCTTTCAAAGGTGATTTTAGTTTTGGGAAAAGCCAGAAGTTGTGGGGCACCAAATCTTGGTTGTAGGGGGGCTGAGTCACCTGGGTGATTTGATGTTTCACCCAAAATCTCTGTATGAAATGTGATGCATAAGTGGGCACCTTGTCCTAAAGTTGTCATTGTTCACACATGCACATTCCAATCCACTCTCCTTGGCTGCCAAGTTACATCAATGTCACAAAAACTGTTCTCATTATATTAACAATGGATGGACTTTTTCTGGACAGACTTTGTATTAATGCTGTTTGTGACAAGAACAATGGGTGACAATTTGGACCTGCAACATGATTGGATTAGGAAGAAGTTTGATGGTAAGAACCCCAACAGTGATTTTTGGGGACAAGAATGGGTTAGAACCCATGGGCTAATATTTTGCATTTCCCACCAACTGAAAGCAAGGCTATAATTATGAACATGAGAATAAAAAGTAAACTTTAGAAATTTCAAGTTGTGGGAGCTTGTTTCTCTGACAGGTGGCAAAAAAATTAAGTGGACATCAGGGAGTTGGTGAGAAATGTTGCTAATTGATGATAGAAGGCATTCACAAGCTAGGTTTGAGGGCAAGTCCACACACAGCTCATCTCCTAAACTGTTGGATCCTTGTGTAAGGGGGGGTGTTGACATTCAAAATGACAACTGGGGTCCTGGAAAGTGCTCAATCACCTGGGAAGCTATGTGTGATTAAGATAGAAAGTAAGACTTAAACATTTTTGTTAAAAGTTTAAACAATTTTAAAATAAAAATGTGTTTATAATTTTCCCTAAGATGACCAGACTTTCAAGTTAATGAGACATCCCACTTCCTGTCCTGAGCCTTTTAGGTAATTTATGTCCTCTCATACCCAAAATGGTATAAGTCAAAGTCGTATAAACAGCCAAAAAAAGAGGCAGCTTCAGATGTTATTGCCACTAGATTTAGAGAAATGGATCTGTCCAGGCAGGACTTTCTCAATGAGCAAATGCACTCGCCACCCTACACCATTTCCTCAGAAGCATAAATGTTCATTTATCCATTTAGGCAAAATTGTAAATGAGTCATTGAGGACATAAACTAGGGACAGGCGATGGCTAGGACTGTCAAGCAGAAGGAAGAGCAAACATTTAAACTACAAAATGGAGCTAGGTTACTTCAGAAGTACATTCAAAAGGAGCAGGAGGACAATCCAACAGGAGGCAGCTCACTAGAACATCAGGGCCCAATGAGGGGATGAGTCAGTAGTGACCTGTCATAAAGGACACAATCAGGAGAAAGAATGGGTGATTGAGGAAATGCTTGATTCTTAAAAGAGGTTCTGTGGTACTAAAAGACAAGTCCATACTTTTAAAAAAGATGTTTGTTGCTTGTTGCAAAATAGCTCTGAACTCAGGCTCTGTTCAACCAGAATTTATTGCCCCTCTGCCAAATTCTAGGGTCTCAAAGAGGTGGTAATTATGTGTTATCTTTGGTGACAACTTGGAGAGATTAGAAGTGATTGCCTGGGGTATTTGGTTAAAGACAATTCTAAGGCCAAGTATGAACTCAGATGAGAAGAGTGACTTGATCGGCTAGGATGCCCAGCACAGACACAGAAGTTGGCAATGGCAGCATGGGCGGAGGAACTGCGATATCATTCTGTTATTTACCACAGAGTAACCACAGATGCAAGAGGCCACCCAGCCAGGAGGCCCTTCTGATCTGTCTGTCACCAGTGATAAAAAAGGTGATTTGGATATAGTTTGTACCTTGAGGAAGCTCATATTTTTGTGAGAAAATCGGGGCACACATACAAATAATTCTATAAAGTGTGCTGTATGCCCTAGCAGACTGTGTTCAAAATGTCTTTAAAAATGTAGAGCTGGAAGCATTATCTTGTCTGGGGGAGTTGAGAGGGGCTTCACGTAGTAGTGGACATTTTGTCTGCATGTTGGAGGATAAATAGAAGTTCACCATACAGAAACATGAGGAGAGCATTCTTAGCACTGGCAACAGCATGTATAAGACACAGACACATGGGAAAACCTGGCATGGTGGGGGTTGATGAGCAGATTGGTGCGGCTGGAGCACGTAATGAATGGGGAAAAATAGCAGGAAATGAAAGCACAGAGGTAATTTGAGCCCAGAGTATAAAGGACCTTGTAAAGTCCCATTATTACATTTAGACTTTTTCTTATAAGCAATAGGGATCCTTTGAAAGTATTTGACCAGATCTGGTTTTGAAAGTTTGTCTAAGCAATGTGCAGGATAAACTGATGCTAGAAGAGAAATCCTATA
This sequence comes from Mormoops blainvillei, assembly GCA_004026545.1. Taxonomy (NCBI): domain Eukaryota; kingdom Metazoa; phylum Chordata; class Mammalia; order Chiroptera; family Mormoopidae; genus Mormoops; species Mormoops blainvillei. The sequence continues at coordinate 134,101 of PVJD01003901.1, forward strand.
AAACAAGAAAAGCAAGTCACATGAAATAATATATACTATATGCAAAGGACAATAAAATAATGTGTTATGCATGTAAAAAATTATCTGGTGTGACCAGATAAATTCCAGAAGAGTAGGTTTATGAATAATGAAATAAAAACCAATATGGATTAAATGCTTACTATATGTTAGAAATTGTGCAAAATGTTTTTCATACATGAATTCATTCAGAAAACACTTACTAGGTTGTTACCATGTGCCTGGCCCTGTCCTAGGCACTGAACAAAATGAACAAAAATCTCAGTTTTCATGGAACATATATTCTAGAGAAAAGAGACAGAAAGAAAATGAATGGGTACATAATTTGTCAGAGAATGACATGCGCTTTAAAGAAACGCGAAGCAAGATAAGGAGGTCATAATGGGGGTGCTATTTCAGAGGGTGGTGGGGAAGACAAATCTCTTTGATATGGTTGACCTAAGAAAAACTATGTAGATATTCAAGAGAAGATCATTTGAGGCAGAAGAAATGGTAAGTGGAAGGTTTTAAATGTAAGTGTGCTTGGTGCCTTAGACACTCAGAAAGCCAATGAGGTTGGACCAGGAAGGAAAGGTAGTAAGAGTTAAGATCTGAACAATGTCAGGGAGTGAGTCTAATGGGGCCTTATACACCATGCTAAGGACATACATGATCTCATTTACTTCTCAAAATCACCCTATCAGTAGTCCTGTTATTTCCTTTTTACAAAAGAGAAAATTGTCAGAGAAGTACTTGTCCCAGGACACAAGGTTAGAAAACGATTGATCCAACTTAGAATCTAGGTTAGACCGACTCCAGAGCCTATACTTAAAATCACTGCTCCTCACTACTATTCTTTTTTTCCTACATAAAACCATCCCCCACATCGATAACTTTATCACTTATTAAACTTTTCCCCTCCTCCATTACTCACCCCCTCACTCAGCTTCCTACTGACGTGTCCTTGATCTCTTCACACGGCTGTGTCTCCGTCTTCCTCTGAAATCTCAGTGTCGAGCAACGGCTAGTCTCATCCAGCTTGTCATTTAAGGTCTTATTTGGTTTGCCATTTGTGGAAATGTCTTCAGCTTTTCTACACCAAGTCATGAGTGATTATAGCTTCCTGGAAGAGAGGAAACATTTTTCAGCAAATGTGGCCTAAGAAAAAATTTGGGCTTTGTAATCATGAGATCTGAACTTCTAATCTGATCTGTAATTATCTGTAAGCATGCCTCTGTATATGTCATTTAATTTCTCAGAGCCTCATTTTTCTCATCTGAAGTGCTGCTATGTGGGTAAATGTGGTCACTTAAGAAACCCATTAATCCTCTCTGCCAAACTGGCTCACCCCCTCCCCAGTGTTCTCTATCAAACTGGTCAGTATCCCATTCAGTTCCTCACGATCAAACCCAGAAAACATCCTTGACAACTATGTCTCCCCCACATCCACACTGAATCAGTCTCAAGGCTTCATTCATTCCACCTCCTGAGTGTTTTTTCAAAACCAGCTATTTCTTTCTATCACATTCTGATACCATTTTCAAGACACTGTCATATTTCATATGGACTATTCTAAGCATCTACTAACTGGTCATCCTCTCTTGCCCATGTCTGATCCATTCTGCATGTGATAGAGTGATCTTTCTAAAATGCCAGGGTGAACGGGTCATTGATCTTCCAAACCTTCTAGTGATTTCTGGTTGATTCAATTTTTAAAATACTTTTTCCAAACCTCACTTAACCTAATGAACATGTCCTTTTATCTCACCCTATTCTTTCTCTCATTTTTACAGACTAAGTATTCTCCTTGACCCCAAATGTTGAAACATAATCCCCAACATGACAGTATTGGGAGGTGGGGCCTTAGCCAGTTTAACAGGTCCTGAATGGGATTTGTGTCCTTATAAAAGAGACCCCAGAGAGCTGCTATCTCTATGGGAGGATGCAGCAAAAGATGGCTGTGTATGAACATGGAAACGGGGCCTCACCAGATACCCAATCTGCCAGCACCTTGATCTTGGACTTTGCAGTCTCCCGAACTGAGAAATAAATTTCTGCTGTACCAGCCTATGGTACTTTGCATTAGCATCCTGAACTGGCTAAGACAAGGATTCAGTGAGATAACTCTTTATGTTCTAGTCACACCAGTTTTCTTCCTGCTTCTTGAACATCTCAGGGCTTTTGCATAGTCTGAAATCACCATTTCAGCTGAAATCATCACTTCCTCGAAAAAACTTCTGCTTTTACAAACCAGTATAGGATCCTTTATATCCCGCTTCCATTGTATCTGCACTTTCCTTCCTAACACTTAACCACATACGGAGTCAAATAATCACTGGTACAATTATATGTTGATGTCTAACTTCCTCACTAGGTTGTATACTTAATGGGAACAGGCCCTTGTTTGACTTGTTCATTTTTTTTTATCACCAGCTATCAGCAGAGGGTCTGGCCTGTATAACAGGCTCCTATAAGGTAGTTATTCTCAAGCACTGAAACCCAATGCACCCTTATTATAATAAATATTTTGTAAAACAGCATTTCTTACCCTGAAATGAAATTTATAGATAACATAGTCTGCCTACAGCCACAGTTTTACAAGAAATTCAATTATAATGTAAGTACGATGTAAAGTATAATTAAAAGGAAATTAAATAATAATAAAATGATATGTATTTCAGTCTACTAGTCTTCTAGGGAGCACAGCACACTAGAAGATGTCATACAAAAGTCAGATACTTGCATCTATACATAGATTCTCCAGGAACGTGACACATGCAGGCAGGTACAGGTGTCAATCTTAAATGCCATGAGTGATGGCTCCTTCCATGATGTAAATTTTTAAAAACGGTGAACAACTCTTAGCAAAGCTATTTTTAAAAAACTACAACCTACTCTTGATTTACATGGAAATTGTATTCCTAAGAATTTCAGTGTATTTCAAAGCCTTGCAAATGAAAAGTGTTTGTGTATGTGCAAAAGTCAGGTTTTAGGCTTATGTCCGTGTACATACATGTGTGCACATACACAGTCTGCACACAAGGCACTTTCTCACCTGTAGAAATAATGGCTGGGTCATCAGAAAGTCACGCCGGGGTGAACAGCGTCTCATTAGCTAGGACCGTCCCACACATTTCAGGATATCTAACATCTTTGACCCTTTTCTAACAAATGTCAGTTTTGCTTGCTCAAATTATTACAACAACCAAAATGGTTCCCACAATTTCCTAAATACATTACCCTGGGGGCAGGATTGTCCCAATAAGGGCTATTGATATAAAGCATGATTTCTATATTACCCAAGGCTTATGGTTTGTTTTTTCTTTTTGTATATAGCAGAAATTCTAAGCAATCATGTAAATGAATAGGATATGAAAAGGGTGAATTTTGTGGTGCTAGCACAATAAATAGACCTCTTCTCTAAGCCCAACTTGCCGGGATTTGGGTGGGGAAGCTGCTGTCTCTTACCAGGTGTGACATAGGTAGATATGTTTATTTTCTCATATTCTGCAAATGTGAATTAAGTGTCCCCTAGCTGCTAAGACACAAAAGCTGTAGGATCCAAAGGGAAATACACCATAGTTGCCAAAATTCCATTACCCCAGGAAGGGACAATGTATTGAAAAAGAAAGGGAATGTATTGGCAGTGTGGCAGTTAGCAGAGATCTTAAAAAATGACTTTCCCTTAAAAACTGTTTTACAGTGTTGTGCTTTTATTAAAAACCTTAGCTTTTCTCCTGGGCGAATCATTTGGCTGGAGTAACAAGCAGAAACAAAGCAGAGTGGGTGACATCCAAGAAAATGACTCTGGAGCCATAATGTACGTATCCTCCACAATAAACACTGTCACATCATGTAAACTGGAGAGAGTTGGATAAGAAACTTGCTAGTATGGAAATTGCCCTAACACTTCTCAGTTCTACAGCTGTAGTCTCAAAAAACACCCCCCAACCTCACAACCATATTGAAATGGAAACAGATTGCTGGATCCAGCAGAAAGGCTGACGGGCAGTGAACATTTCTATTGAGAAAACATTCTCACCAAACTCTTTTCGCCTCTGGGTTGGATACTCTCTCCCCACTGGGGGACACTGCTAAGGGATATGGTGACTGAGCAATGGGGTGGTTTTGTCATAGCAGCCAGTATAAATCCAATGACTGAAGTCAAGAACCATTGTTTACTCATTCACCCCACAGATGTGAGTATTTACTGAAAAACTGTTATGGGCCAGGCATTGTTTAGGTGGTAAGTTAGAACAGTAAGCAAAGCAGCTAGAGTTCTGCACTCAGGTATTTTCATAACATAAAATATATACACAAATAGGTCTATATATATATATGTGAAGATCCATGATGGTGGGTAGTCAGAAAACAATAAAGCAAAGTAACATGTGATGAGAGATTGGAAGTGGGAATGGGGAGCTACCTGTTTGGGGTGGCTCAGTTCCACTGAAATATCAAGGGTCATTTCTCTCTGAGGTGGTGACTCAGGGACTGAGACCTGAATGATGACAAAAATGTTTACTTAACCAGCATCCTCATCTCAAAGTGCCTGGGCCCAACGAGGTGGATCTTTTAATGCTGGGTCTTTTGATTCCTAATAGAATCGGAGACGATGCAGGAGTATCGTCTGATGCAGATACTCTGTTTCTTCCTTAATTCAGTGGGCATATCCTAGACTCCTTGGAGACACGTAATGTAGTACAAAAAAACCAAGGAAGTTGGAAACCTGGGTACCATTTCTGATGTCTCCTGATAACGGGCTGAGTGACCTTAAGCAAGTCATCCATCTAGTTGGGTTTGCTTACCTATAAAAGGAAGTCAGACTGAAGTGAAGGAAGACGGTGTCTGAGTTATTCAGTGCTGTCTCTTCAACCTAACAATGGTGAGTGCTCCACCCCTCCCCCCAAAGCTAATGTTATCACATTTATCATTATCTGAGAGGTCAGGCCCTTCACACCTCATAATATAGTACTTTAGCTCAATCTCTATAACAGTGACACATAACGAAAAGTCAATTTCCAACTCTGCTACATGGAGGTTAGCACTTTCTCCCTTCTGGGCCTCCTTTCTCCTCATCCACAAAGAAAAGTTTATCTTAGCAATTCATCCTGGTACTACAATCATGAATTCTAATTTAGTTTTACAAGTAAAATTGTATTTCAAATACACTAGGGGGACCCCGTGGTGAATTTTAAAATAATCATGCAGTGGAATTCTTTCCCAAAGCAAAATGTGTCATATTTTATATTATTCTTCCAGGTTGGGTATTCTTGCCTAAGAATAGGTGATCTTTATTGTGAGGTATATCAGGGTTTTAAGACATTGCTATTGCTTGCTCCCGTTGAGCGTGTCAGGGCCATTTCTGGACTCCTAGCATAATACTCCAGGCTGCTACAGAGCCGTGAGCATAGGAACCTGACACTGCCCTGGAAGCTACATTCTGCTTTGGAAATGGACATTTTCTCAAAATGTCCATTTCTCCCTCCCTTCCTTCCTCCCTTCCTTCCTTCCTTCCTTCCTTCCTGACTTCCCTTTCTCTTGGCAACATTACCAATAAATTGTTTCCATATGGGGAAGACCCAAAAAGTAAACCCTTTCCCAAGGATGGAATGAGGGGCAGTGAGCATTAATTAAAAACAAACAACAACAACAACAAACAAATCACCTCTTTCTTAAAGAGAGAGAGAGAAGAAAAGTAAATGAAATAAGAATGAAAAAAGAAGCCCATATCAACTAAGCACCTACTATGTGCGAGGCACAACTACTCTGTGAGGCAGGGGCTATATTATGCCCGTTTCATGGATGAGGGAACTGTGGCTTCTCAGGTGGTTAAAGTATGAATCAGAAAGAGGACAACTGGAAGTCAGGACACCTGAGTTCTGGTTCTAGCTTCTCTACTGATACATCTGTTAAATGGAGAGGTTACCGTCACCCTGAGGAAGATGGGAAAATTAAGGCAAGATTTTGTGTATGAGGAACCAGCACAGTGACTCCAGAGCTCAGTGTGTTCTATGCTAGCTGTGTTCTATGCCCCCAAGCAAATTTTTGCCCTTTTTTTGTCCTTCCCTGCCATACTACTGTTTCTCACCATGTTCTGCCCCAAACCTTCTCCAACTGGGAACCATAGAATCACAGGGAAGTCCTCCACTCATTCCATTAAGTCAGAGATCTCAAAATGGCATCCCATGGATGAATTTGGCCCACGGATGTATTTTGTCTGACCAGTATGGTATTTATAAAAAATCTGAGTTATTTGCTAGCACCTAACATTGGGGGGTGGCAACACAAAAGTTTAAGAGTCTTGACTTTTCCTCAAAGATCAAAACATTTGGCCACATTGGGTCATCTACTACCCATCAACCGTTGACTGGATTTGGCTGGGTGTGGGGGATCTTTAATCAACCAGTCTCCATCACTCCCCACTGCATTACATTTGTTGGCATTTCGGGTTTAGCCTCTATAGACATTTGCATTTGTGACCTTCTGCTTTAGGCTAACATTGTCTTTTTTCTTGCGTTTCTTTGAAAATACAAATATACTTAGGAGAAGTATACAAATATACTCCTTATAAATAAGAAGTTGACAGGGTAGATTCTCTATAAGATGTCTAAGAGAACCCTGGCTTCCCTGGTTCAGTGGATTGAGTGCCCGCCTATGAAACAAAGTGTTACCAGTTTGATTCCCAGTCAGGGAACATATCAGGGTTGAGGGTCAGGCCCCCAGTGCGGGGCACGTGAGAGGCAACCACACACTGAGGTTTCTTTCCCTCTCTCTCTCCTTCCCTTTCCCTCTCTCTAGAAAAAAGTAAATAAAATCTTTTTTTTAAAGATGTTTAAAAGAAGTCAAAGAAAACATTTCTTCTCCAAGGATAGGGTGGGAGGTCTAAAATTAGATGGACTGGGGAAAGAAGGCACGGAACGAGCATACTGTAGGTACACAGGAAATTTTTGTCGAATAAATGAAAACAGAGTGGTAAATTGTAAGAGGGGCCTGAAGTCGAGCTTCTGCTTGAAGCACAGACTCCTGCCCTCACCAAAATGCACTGGATGAGCATCAGGACGGGCTCAGCTGATAAGGGCCCCCAAGATCCATCCCTGGGTGCTTATCTCTTTGGGAAATCATAGTTCTTAAACTAATAATAAGGACAAAGTCCAACAAAAGGTTGATTTGTCACTTAAATTCAAATTAATTTTAAAATATTTACTATTATCTCTAGTACATGCCTGGGACTTTGCTAGGCTTTAAGGGTATAGGATAAATTAGAAATGTTTCTTGTTCTCAAGAAACTCAGTCTTACAGAGAATTCAGAAAAAAGTCAGCAATCGTAGTGCTATTGATAAGACATACAGGGTGGTGTTACAGGAGCACCAGAGTGGAAAACCTGCTCTGTCTCCATTAGCCTGTATGCCATGTTTTTTATGAGAATCAGAAAAAGAACTTCTTTGCCCAAGCAGATGCATTCCAACTCAGGGCACATAGTTTGTTAAATACAAGTTGGTGTGGAAATCAAATGTCTTATGCTGGTGTCTTTAGCCACAGATGAGGTGACGTTATTAGGTAGGTGGCTGTATCAATTTGATTGTGTTTTGTTGCAAGTAACAGAAAAACTAACTGATTATGGCTTCAACCAAAGGACAATTACTGTTTACTTAACAAGAGATCTGGAAGTAGGTAGATCCAAGGTTGATGGGTCCATAACTCCATGGGTCTATGACTCAGCTACTCTTCAGGTCTTCTCACGGTCCCAAGATGACTAGTGTATGTTCAGGTATCCTGACACAGTCATTTACCAAGTCAGGATATGGAGCAGCCAGAGTGGCAGAAGGCAATTCTCCTTGCATGCTCTGTGCTTTGATCAGAGAGAAAAAGATCTTTTCATAAAATGCCACAGCAGATTTCTCTGTATATTTGATGTGCCAGAGTTAGGCACATGACCGCTCTAGCTGACAAAGAGCCCAGGAAAGCAAGTCCCTGGCTTTTTCAGCCTTTAGAGTGGGAAGTGTTTTTGGAGAAGGGTGGTTGGGGATGTTTACTGGGTGGGCAACTTACAGTGTCAGCCACACTAATTCAGATTTGGAGGGTAAGAAAGGATTTCCTAGAAGTGCTGCTTGAGCTGAGACCTGAAAGATGAGTTAACTCCAAGGAAGGGGTGATGGAGGGGCTGGAAGGAACACAGAGACAGTAGAGCCAGATGGAAGAAGAATGTGAGAGAACATGGCAGCACATTTTGCAGGGTGTGGTAGGATCTTAAAGATTTAGAAAAGGTACAATGAAAGGAGAGGCAGAAGAATAAGGCTTGACAATTAAGGGGCATGTAGGCTGGATGGAAGAGGTAATTTGTAAACTGTAGTCTGAAATAAAAATACTAGAATTTCTGAAATTTCAGTAAGATATGTAAGATTTTTAAATGAGAATCCTGCATCATTTCAAGTGTCTGGGTATTCAATATATGACATCTCAATTGTGGGCTCATAGGGAATGGAGAATGAGTACCCACAAGGAAAGACTCTTTGAAATTCATCTGTCCGTCCTTGAAAAGTAAGTCAACAGACTGTGTGATGCTGATAACAATGGCAGCTAATGCTTGCCGAGCACTTCTTTTATGGTGGACACTGTTTAAGTGTTTTACATATATTAACTCATTCAGTTTTCTCAACAACCCTAGGAAGCAAATGCTATTAATTTCCCATTCTGCAGATGAAGCAAACTGAGTCACAAATGGATTATAAACCTTGAGCAAGATCAATGCAGAACAGCTCGGCCAGGAGAAAGCAAACCATGTTGCTATTTAAAATGTTTCTTTTTCTCCCAGTCAATGGGCCATACTGTCTCTCTATAGTGTTTGATCCAGCAAAGATTAATCCTAATCTCCTTGGGCTTTGTGGCTAACATGTCAACTAGTCACCAGGGACAGTAGTGAGGACTTGCCCGAGAGAACAACTTGAAAGTGAGGGTCCTGATCAAAAAGGGTCAATAGGTCAATATGGGTGTTATTTATATTAAAACCTAGCCTTGGTTTCATGCCCCCCAAAATGTAGGGCTCGAACCTCATCAGAGCTACTGCTGCCATCTGTGTGCTATGGCAGACAATAGACTCAAGTCAGTTTTGGTCCTTGATTTCAAACTTTTAACCCTTCTTTTTGTTTTCCTCCCAAGAGTATTATATTAAATACCTGGTATATGCCATGCCATGTCCTAAATGAGGCCTTGGGTATGGCCAAACCAATAAAATGTAATCCTTACTCTTGAGGTATCAGGAAGTAATGTTTGTTTTCCTGCTTTCTTTCCAATCTACTGGTTATTTTTTTGTATTCTCCTTGAAGAAGATAGAAGAGGATCTTGTGTTCTCAAATTTGGCCCAGATGCCATTGTAGCAGCCTGATGTGATTTTAAAAATGTGGAATGGCAAATCAGGAGATCAAGCTTCTGATCAGGTTCTGTCACTCACTCATGAGTCCCGTGGCCTGATGACTTTACATTAGGTTGGCAATGGGGGAAGAGCACTAGATTTGGAATTGTGGATTCTGTTATATTATTGAATGGTCGGTTGGTTGGTTGCCTCTGCTTCTAATTTGCATGACGACAGGTTCAGCATGACTTAATCTCAGGGAAAAGCTATGTTCCCAGTGCCCATTTCAGCCACATTTCTAACTATTACTACCAAACCCTTAGATTTTCCAAGAGAAGTTAGAAGGTCTGGAATCACACGTGGGTTGGGCTACGTGCTCTATGACATTGCCATGGGAGATCAGTCCTGTGATTTAGGGAAAACTCCCCCAAAACATGGTCTAAATAAATTAAAATCTAATATTTCTCTTTTATGTAATGGTCAATGCCCAGGACTGGTAGAGTAGCTCCATACGCATCAGAGACACTGATTCGATCGATGTTGTTGCCCTACCATCTTTAACATGTGGTTTTCATATCACTATTCAAATTAATTGCCCTTGCTCCAGCCATCACAACTAACATCTCATTCAAAAGGAAGGAGGGAAACTTGTCTCCCTTCATTTAAGAACATATTTCAAAAATTGAGTGCACTAATTCTGTTTATATTACATTGGTATACATATCTAAAGTGGAGGCTGGGAAATGTAGTCTTTATTCTGAGCTAGTGCTGAAGATCCTAGAGTTGTGATTATTCAGTAAGAATCTGTGGAGGACCCCCTAGTCTAATAGTATGACTCATGAATCCTTGCGACATATACTGGAGACACACAAGGTTTTTGAGAGTGTTACATCAGTAGAAATACTACCAGATTAAAAGAGACAGAGACAGGATAAAATGAAAGGAGAATGGGCTTCCAAAAGTTCTACAGGCAAGACCCAGGCTCATAAGACTACTTAACTACAAACATGTACTACTCTTAGTAGACCTCAGCAAGCATCTCTTATGAAAAAGTCACTCAGAGAATGTGATGATGTTTAAATGGCAGGATCTTCTCGTTGGCTCAGGTGACAGAATCCTTCTTCAGGTATGACTAAATAGAAGTAAATATGGTTCTAGATCTATGGTACCACTGCAAAGGCACTAATGTGTTGGGTTTACCAATCCTTGTAACACATTTGTGCACAGAGGTACCTGTACAATACTCCTATGCAACCAAAATTTTTAAGCAACACTTGTTTCATCAGTGGCAAATTATTTGTAATATTCCTTATGAATATAAGTATCAAATCTATTTGTATTACCTTTGTAATATGATGAAAGGTTGATTTTCTTCCTTCAAGTGCAAACTGACTAGTTCTAGAATATTGATTCTCTTTAGGGCACTTCATTTGTTTTACTGACTACTCCTTGTTGGCTAATTATCCATGTATCTGTCACTATGTCTATGCTGATATATTTTAAAGTAAACTACACATAATATAACAATTTTGAAGTCTATTCCACTCTGGTACTTCAGTTTCATCATCTACAAATGGTCAATGAAAGACCTGTCTCTTATGATTATTGTGCAATAGTTCGGTGCCTGTCATAGATCTGACATAACTGGAGGTGAGAATTTGCATGCAAGTGATTTATTAACAAACTTCTTCCAGGAGAAACAATAGAGAAAGGGAAGAAGGTGGATAAGGACAGGGAAGAATTCAAGAAAGGATATAAATACAGGTAAAGTTCCAAAAAAGATAGTTTCGGTCTAGTCCCATGGAGAAACTCTAGATTATGCCTCATTCCAAAATTCTGGATTATGTAGGAAGGGTGGGCTCCAGTAGCCTGAGGACAGTCTCCCTCAGAAGTTACTGGGGCAGGCTACTGAAGGGAGGTACACTAAAGTTAGGAGGAGGAACACAGAAATGGTAAAAAGGGTTTGAGATCTGGGCAAAGCACTGACTATTTGCTCAGCATTGACACCCAAAATATTTTTCTTGGACTGGTGCTTGTTCAAGAACTGTTACAGGTCTGCAGTAAGAGAAGTACAGAAAGTAAAAGTGAGCATTTAGAAATTGTTATAGCAATTTGACAGAGTAATTTTGTCTTTTGAATCTAATAATAATAAAGAACTGGCTTTGTTTCATTTCATTTTTCTACTAATTCATATTATTTGCATTTTACAGAAGAATTGGTCTGTGATATATTAAAAAAAAAACTGGTTCTTTACCATGTGTGTACCAATGGGCTGTGGTACACATTAAAAAAATGTAACCTTTATTAAAATGGAAAACCATTCATTTATTCACTCCCACAGTTTAAAATATTTATTAAATTTCTGTTATGAACCAGAAAACTTTTTGGTTTTTTTAGTTCACGGTGAAGCTCTTTTGACCTTACATTTTAGTGGAGGAGAAAGATAATAAATACACAAGTAAAAAAATAATTAAATGTCAGATGGTGGCAAGTATTAGAGGGAAAAATAAAACAAGGAATGGAGAATAGATAGTTGTTATATATTGCAGCATAACAGATTAGCACAAATTTGGTGGCTTGAAAAATACACATTTATTTTGTCACAGATTTAATGGGTAGGGTCCAGGTATTGCTTAGCTGAGCTCTCTGCTCGGGCTCTCACAGGGCTGCAGTCAAAGAGTTGGCTCAGCTGTGCTCTCACCTGGAGGCTCAACTCTAGGGATTAATCTATTTGTAAGTTCACTTAGGCTGGTGGTAGAATTAATGTCCTTGCTGCCATAGAACTTAGAGTTTTTTTTTTGAAGGTGGGAGATAAACCAGTCTGTGTGTCGATGGGCATGACCCAGTAGAATGAAAACGGTTGAAGCTGCAGGAGATGGAAAGGACAATACCTGGAGTGATGACTTTGAGTGTGAAGAGGGAAAAGAAATCATAGTTCTTCATAGAGTCGAGGGGAGAATATAATAAGACGCTCTCTGTAAGAGAGCAAAATAGTATCTGATACATGATAGGTGGTCAGAAAATGATACTTATTACTATTACTATATAGCATCTTGGGGCAGGGGAGGAGGCAAAAGCAACCCTCAAATTCAGAAAACTTGAGGTTAAGATTCATGTCTACTGCCAAGAGAGTATGATAGGTCAGGAATTGGGGTCAATTAAGGGAACAAAAGTCAGCTGGATGATAATCATAGGCAGTTAGAGAAGGAATTATAGCTGGAGAGGTGCTAATGACATGGACCATTTAGACAAGGGTGGGGCTTCAGTGAGAGGAATAAAAAGAGGGCTGATTCTCTGCCCAGAATAAAGGTTGCCCCTCTGAGCCCGGGTTCATCAGTCTGGCACAGGCCCAGGAGTGAGGCAGTGAGCTTCGCTCGGCACTGCCTCCCCTTCTGTTAGTGTGGGCAGGGCCTGCCTCTGTTCTTCGCCAAGTTCCCGCACTGGCTCTGGGGGCTCTCCACAGACCACTCACCAGCTCCTTGCTTGGCGTGGGGGTAGAGAGAGTCAGAATCTGAGCATCCGCCCATCAATATAGTCACTCCAGGGGCTGGCTGTGCCCTGCAGAAGGGTGCTAACCAAGAGGGCCACAGCAGATGATATCCGGGCCATACTTCTATCTTTGCTTCTGCTCCGAGCGGGGATGCAGCTGCAGGGAGGAAGCAGTGCCTTTCCTTGAGGTGCATTAAGTCCTTATGTGGACTATCTCAACTCTGTAGCCAAAGCAAGAAGTTCGGCCCAGCTTTCCCAGGTGCTGGCACAGTATCCTTTATTTCTCTTATCACCTTCTGGAATCATTTGTCCCCATTAGGGGCTTATTGGAGAAGTGCAAAGATATGGGAGAGGCAGCAGAGGGAAAGCACGCTCAGAACACATTTTCCTAGCTCATTCAGGTCCTCTGCCTCCTGTTGTATTCGCACTCATTGTGATGCTTCCTGGGTACTGGCATCCCGTTGCTGGCATGGATGATCTCCCCTGTACTGTGAAGATTCTCTGTGAGGAGGGGTAACATAGACTAGCAGATATTAAGCCCTCTGGGTGCTTTATTTGATATCTCTACCTTTTTTTTCCCCTTTGTAATAGTTCCTCTATTACTGCATAACAGATTACCCCAAGATTTAATAGCTTAAAACTGCAATTAACATTTATTATCTTTCACAGTGTCTATGGGTCAGGAATTCTGGAGCAGCTTCGGTGGCTGGTTCAGCCAGAGGATAACAGTGAAGATGTCAGCTGGGTTTGCAGTCACCTGAGGGCTGACCTGAGGCTGGAGGTTCTACTTCTAACACAGTTTACTCCCATAGCTGGCAAGGTGTGTAGGCCTCTCCAGGGGGCTAACTGAGTGTTCCCATGACTGGTGGCTGGCTTCCCGCCGAGCAAGCAATGCAAGAGTCCAGGGTGAAAGCCACTGTGCATTTTTTTAAACCTAGCCTTGGAAACCACACATGTAACTTCTACAATATATTATTGGTCATATAGCTCATCCCTGATTCACAGAGTTTGAATATCAGGAAACAAATATCAATGGGGGACATTTTGGACCATGTAATAGCCACTGTATCATGTGTTTGATCATGTCTACTATGCTCTTTAAGCATTAAGAAAAAACACTTGATGCTTGTGGTAGAGCTCTTAGATCTTTAATGGGCTTTCATTCATGGGAGCTTCCTTGATCTTCAAAGAATCCGTAAGCAGGTAGAGATGGGTATTCATTCATTCATTTATTTATTCATTCCTTCAAAATTATTTGTTGGGTGCACTAGTATTGTTGAGTGAGCAGCATTAAACACTGTTTCAAGCACCTGTCAGATGAAAGAAACTGAGCCATAGAAGTTAGTGACTTGTCTAAGACTGGGTGACTGGTATCCGGCCATTGTCACTGAGCATTGAGCGCTAGTTGAATGGTAGGCCCTGGGGCTACAGAGGTGAATGATACTTTCCCCTTGAGGAATTTGACATAAAGTGGGAAATCTTACAGGTAAGATGCATATATGCAGAGCCAGTAATTATGATAAGCACCAAAATGCTGTTGGAAACAGCCATAGTAGTTGCAAACATGGTCATTGCGAGCTGATGTGGTCAAGGATGGGGGCATGTGTCCAGCGATCAAATCGAGAAGAGGCCTGAGAATTGACAAGGTGAAAGTCTTTGCTGAGCTCAACGAGAACAGATTCAAACTAAAAACGAAGCTTCTCTGGTTGGAGTCAGATTTGGATGGGACTCGAGCCAATTTAGTATGCTCTTTACACAAATTCCTATGTTGGAACTTAATCCCCAGTGTGCTGGTATTTGGAGGCGGAGCCTGTGAGAAGTTCATTAGGTCATGAGGCTGGAGCCCTCATGAATGGATTTTATTCCATTATAAAAGAGCCCCCAGAGGGCTCCCTCCACTGCCTATCATGTGAGAACACAGCAAGAAGAATGCCGTCTATAAAGCAGGAAGTGGGCCCTCACTAGACGCCAATTCTGCTGGCAGCTTGATTTTCGGTTTTCAGGCCCTCAGAACAGAAAGAAAGCAAGTTCTATTGTTTATGAGCCACCCAGTTATTTTGTTACAGCAGCCCGAAAGGACTAAGACAGTTACCAAAGCCCCTTTCTAGCCATGTGACCAGTCGATGACTGAAGTCCTTCCTCCACAGGGCCCTCTCTTAGCCCAGCAAAGCAACGCTTGTGCTATGATATAAAAAGTGCTTCCCAACACCCACAGTTTTCAAGTGTAAGTTTGATGTGTGTGTATCCTGAGAATATAAACCCCCAAGGGTCACAACCATAACATTTTGCCCCCTTGTACTCAAGGTACTCAATGGACTTTCACTGAACACATTTAAGTTTTCCTATTACTGACATAATTGCTTTGAGAGAGGCTATAAGGCTTAGTGGGTAAGGGTATAGCTTCTGGGGCTAGGTTGCCTGGATTCGAATCTCAGCCCTGCCACTTTCACACTGTTTGAACTTCAGCAAGCTCCTTCTCTGGGTCTCCCTTTCCTCAGCTATAATAAGAGGATAACGATCTTACTACCTGAATGGGTTTTGTCTTGAGGACTAGGTGAGTTAATATGTGTAAAACCTTAGGTCTAGAATTGTTCCTAGTACATAGGAAATGTTCAGAATGTGTTCATTATGATTTATCCTTAGATATGCACTTTCGATTTGCAGATCTTATTGGCTGCTTAAAAACATTGATCTAAGACACATTGCAATTTAAGAGTAGCTTTCCAGAGGATAAGGGAGTGAGTGTTTTTGGACAGGTGGTGGAGAGAAGAAACACTGTATCAAATGCACATTGAATGTGAGTTGCTTCTCCAGAAACACTGAAATGAGGGTATGTGGATTTATAATTGAGGAAATGCAGCACATAAACATTTAAGCAGCTTGTCTTCACCTTTTCCAGCTGGGACACATCTGCAGCTGGAGGCCAGGCTGGGATGTCAGAGGCCATTCAGAGAGGAGAGACACAATCCCAGACCCACACTCCTGGGGATAGATAGTAGAAATTTTTTTTTATTGAGGTGTAATTTACATACAGTCAAATGCTTAGATCTTGTGTGTATAGCACAAGCAAATGTTTAAAGTCATATATGCTCCTGCCACAATATGGGAAACAGGTCTGGGTCTAAATATAATTGCACTGAAATTTGGAGCAAATGTTTCTAGATACATTGATTGTGAAAAAACAAAAAACAAAAAACCTCCATCAAGATCAGCATTTTTAGGGGTGGAAGGGAACTTATACTTTCAAACAGTCTTTATGTGCTAGGTATTTTCCATGTGTTTTGTTTTTCCATTTAAGGTCTGCCACACTCCTATGAGTTTCATATTAACAACCCCATTTTACAAATAAAGAACTTGATACTCAGTTTACATAATTTGCCCCAAATTCACAGGATAATATATGCTTTTGAATTGAACCTAGAGCTGTCCTACTTCACATTACTATGCTATTCTTCTTTCTACTTCATTTATAATGTATTTAAATTCAAACCATCTCTTATCTTAGAGATAACCAATCCAATTTTTTACAGCACACTAAGACTAAGCTGTACTGGTTGTTAGGAACGAAGGCAAATGAGATGGACTCTAGTAGTCATTTTTAATGGAATAAAATGTCTTGACGAAGCAAAGTAGGAACTAGTGACTGTTAGCTTAGACATGGTGTGAGAGAGAGAGAGAGAATTGCTGCCCAGCGCTAGCCCTATAGAACGGCAGAGCTCAAGCCTGCCCGGGTGGCATAGAACAAATATTCTCCCTCCCACGGGAATTCTTTTGCAGTTGTGGGCCTTCCATCCTACC